>ML797034.1:51730-92760 GCA_009831015.1 Picea engelmannii
ACTTTGTGCATTGTGGTTGAGATCGTGGTTTAAATTGTTTCCGCAATAATAGTAGAAGCGATTCTGTATTTAACAAGTTGTGGTAATTGTTAGATCAGGAGAATCGCAGGAATACATTAATTTGTATCGAAATTTCTACAGGATAATATATTAAATAATGTATATGAATATAAGATGATGATATACAATAAGAATGAGGGCCTTATATACCCACACAGGGGTGCCCTTCCATGAAGAGACGTGACCTTTCATTGGGAAGGTGTCTCTTCATTAATTATTCATTAACTATTACAATGTATTTATATTTATTATTATATATTATTTTCATAACATTCTGTTTATCAAATTGAATTTCATGAGAGGGCACTCTATGTTCCCTGCAAGGAGAATGTGCTATGGAAGTAGCTGATGTAAAAAAATGAATGGTTTGATGAGATAGAGGGGGATCTCTAGGACCGACAGACCCCTGTGTAATACCAGAAGGAGGATTTACTAGATTGTTATCTCAACCATAATTTGTAGGATAAACATGAGGCTTGAGAATGCCCATGATATTAGGGTGAGGCTACAAAGGTGCACTAGGGGGAGCTGGGGGTTGAGATAATGATGGTTTTCTGCCGAGGTTTAGGTAACCATTTTGCAGCAACTGGTTGAACTCATCTGAATCTGTGTCAAAATGGATAGAGAATCTTATTCTTTTATATCTCCCTTGTTTCCAAAAGATATTATGCCTTCTTCCTCTTCCTTCTCGGTTATCCTTGTTACTCCCTTTGCTTCCCCTGCTAAAGAAGCTCATCTATTTCTGTTACCATTTCAACTAGTCAAAAATATTTCAAGTACAAGACACAACAATATATACATTTATTACAATATTTGTTAAATATGATTTAATAAGGCTCTGTCTACAACATGGAAAATCAAGTAGAAGGGAGAAATGAAAAAGGAATTATGCATACAAAGGGAAGAAAAAACAAACTTAATCATCACCAATACTCTTCACTTTTGATTTTCTTAGTAAATATGAAATTTCAATCCTCTTCAATGCCTCTTTGTATATGGACAACTCTCTCTCTCTCTCTCTCTCTCTCTCTCTCTCTCTCTCTATATATATATATATATATATATATATATATATATATAAGATGAACAAGGATTCCAAGGAAAAATAACATGAACAAGGATAAAGTGAAAAATATATCAAAAATGAAATTATGAATCGTTGGGACAAATGATAGAGGGAATATGCTTATGAAAAGTGATAAGTGATGAGGGGATAATGTGCGAAATTTCATGTACAAACCATTTATTATTAACTCAACCTTTTACTTCCATTATGTGCCTTCAAGGATAATTTTAAGGATGTAAATTTATATTAAAATGTAGAAACATTGGCTAATCTTACTAGTCCTTAATATGAAAAATGTAAAATGTTAGGCGATAGTTTTGTAAAAATATTCAAATTTTTAAGGATTTTATATAGTTTCTATAAAATTTTGGCAATTTTTAAGGTAAAATAATTTTATTCTATGGAATTTGGGTGAATCATGTTTAGAAAAAATGGAAATTGGCAAATCTTTTTTGGGGAAAAACCATGGAAAATTATCCCATTGGAAAAATTTAGCCCCTAAAATCATCTATGTGTGCCTTTTTAAATTTTCACACAGTGTCAAATACACCTCATATATATATATATATCAACAACATGAAACAATTTTTAGTGGCTGGTATTGGGAATATTCCAATTAAAATTTCCACATCATTCCTTTTATCATCCACAAACTTTAGTTGTGATGGATTATAGACCCATTTTATTTACTAATACCATAGTAAGTATCATCAATAATATGTGATAACTCATGGTTTTCCAAATTGTGGATTTATGTATATAGTAAATAGAGTATGCATTGTTACACAATGAATGAACTATGCGAGTGAACCCAAAATTTTGTCAATTAATTCAAGAATGATATGAAACATCGACGAGAATTGGGAGAGATTTTATTTTATGATGGACACTATTTACAATGTGTATTGGGTTTGCAATAATGTGCATATTAATAACAATGTTTCATATGTTGACAATTGCATTTAATTATGGTTATTGTTCTTTCAATAGAGGCACACAAATTGAGAATAAAAACGACCAAGATGAATTGAGATGCCGACATTTTTCATAAGCATAACCGAGGTTTTAAAACAACTTCACTTTTAGACCTTTAAGCAAAAATTCTAATCTGAACCTAGGTTCTATCTCTTTGTATATGGACATCAATGTTTTGATTTCAAACCAATAATCTCTTACCACTGCTATCATTTTGATTTTACAGTCAAAATATTCTAGAACAAGAAAAATAAGCATGGAAAGTGATATACAAAAGAAGTAACCCACTACAATTATTGACAATATAAACCATTTCAATCAGCCATACATTTTCACTAGTTGCTCCAACATTTATTCTACCATTTCACCACAACATTATTTTTCAAAAAGATGAGAGAAAAGGGAAAGAAGAGATTCATACTTGTAACAACTAACAAAGCCATACTAACTCATTTAGCAACAATTTCACAATAGAAATTCCCTTCAAAATTGTGTAGGTACATACCTTATCAAGAATAACCAATATATATACAATTTCAAGTCTAAGCAGTTGCACATGATCCATGGTTGCAAAAATGAACAAAGAATCTTTTGGAATCAAAACACAACACTATACTTACTCTCTCCACAGTCCAAAACCAATTGAGGAACGATGATGGGGTCAGAGGCACAGTGGAATTAAAAACACATGTTGGAGCAGGTTACTTTGGATACTATTGGGAATCACGCATGAGAGAATCACGTGACATTTGGGCTAAGGAGAAGCACACACACAAAGAAATTGGATCATGTTCAGGAGTCAACGCACAAAACACAGAAAGTAGTTAGGATTTTGGGGACATTTTGTTCACTTTGTAACCAATTTGTAACGAGATTATCCCTATTTTTAAAACTATAAATTGTGATGGTTTTTTGGGTAGAGGGGAGATCTTAGAGAGTGAGTTCGAGTTTACAAAGTTGAGTTGAGTTTTGGAGTGATACTGTTTTGAGTTATGACTGAGGTTTTTGGGAGTTAGGCTCGAATTGCAGCAAAATGATTGAGGTAGGTTTGGGGTAATGTTAATAGACAATCGTTTTGGATGTAGCCCAATTTGGGGTGAACCATGTTAAAACCTTGTGTCTTGATGTGTTGTCTTTGTGTGTTATTATGCATATGATTTTTATTGTTATTGCACAATGAGGATAAATTCTTAAGTATTTTGAATATGTCATTTTATATGTTGTTATGGTCCTATTCACTTAAGTTAGTAATGAATTAATGAATGTTAAGTGGAATAATGTCGCGCATAGGTTATATTGAATGAAAATTAATGGTTAAGTGACAAAAACTACACACACAATAGATGAATGGATAATGCATAGTAGGATTATGTTGAATGCCTCACTTCCGCTCATCACTGTAGAACCTTGGTTCCTACAGCCCCTCTAGATGCCTTGGGTGATACTTCACTTTCTTGCAGGTGATAATGAAAGGGCTGAAGTCTAAGGGTTTTGTTAGTTTATTAATTATTAACCTCGGGTCTACCCACTGTGTGCCAACAAATGGTTCTGTTGTTGGGACCAGGATCTGTAACCAAAGGGTATGTTTTGGAGGCCAAATAAGGAAGAGATCATAGAATGGTTAAGAAGGAAGGAACACAAATTTTACAGAGAATAGAATATGAACCCAAAAATCAATGACAAACAATGGTTACAAAGGTATGTGTTTACAGATCTTCATGAAATTTTCTTTGGTGAGTTTCTGATAATTTTGACTGAAGGGTTAGAAAGGCTAGTGGAGAATGTTGGAAGATACCGAGATGAGGATTTGAGAAATTAGACTCCTGAATTGATCAGACAGTTGAATACAATAAGAAATAAAGTTTCTCGCACATTTGATTTTTGGTTTAATAGTATATTGGGGGGTTACATTACAGAGTTTGCAATAGATTGTACCTATTCTTATAGTGTTGCAGAAAGGGATTTATTCAAGGGTCCATGTGGAATATTTCTGAATGCATTATCTACGTGGATAAAGATGTTATTGTGTGACAAGAATGTTATGAAAATGGAATATGATTTCTAGGCACATTTGCGCACATAGGGGGACTGGGGGATAACCAGAGGATGGCCCAAGAGTGGAAAGAGATGAAAATGATGAATAAGGAACATATGGAATGAGGATGTCGAGAGAGGAATATAGTGACTCAGACAGAGAGATTTGAGTATTGCGTTGTGGAAAAAGGTTTAGGTATAGTAAGAAGGAGATTGTGGTTGAGAGAGAAGATAAACATAGAGTGTTTGAGAAAAGCGACTGTTGCACAGTGCTTCAGATCACACCATATAGAGAAAGAAAAGGATCCTCGGTATAGTCCAGCAAAAGAAGGAATTACATCTCAGATCAAAATCTATGTTGAACCCATGACCTCGTGTGCATCACCAAGATTTGAAGAAGAAATAAGAGCTTTGTCAAGAGAAATTGTAGTTAGTGGAGGAAGTCAGAATAATAGTCAGAATAGTGGAAGTAGAAAAATGAACTAGAGTCAACCAACATCATTGAAGGTAAGTACTACATAGAATACAATGGAAGGAATAGATCATATGCTAAGGATGTCTGAATTCTAGAGAATGGGGTCGAAAGACGCGGAGCATCATCTATTTGTATGTGAGACGATATTGATTGCAAAGAATGTCCATGACAAGACAATGAATATTGCGTAGATAGAAACGACATTCAAAGGTTGCACACTGTTATGGGACATGAAGTATCATACTACTATTTTCGCAGGACAATCAAGGACATTAGCAGAAATTGGAAAAGCTTTATTAAAGGAATCCATGAAGCCAAATTCTAAGTCACAATATATCACAAAGTTGAAAGAAATTAAGAAAATATAGAATGAGACAGTTTGGGATTACAATAAAATATTTAAATATGTTATGGGTAGATTAGTTTTCCATATTACCGATGAACAACATAGATAATGGTTTATTCCAAGTATGTTGTCACACATTCGTTGTCCTCTGACATAACAAAAGGTCACGTTGCAGCCAGAAGCATTAGAAATTGTGATGAAGTTAGAAGCATCTCATGTAGGATATGATGCAATAATGACATAGGTTGAGTCACAATTGATTGCATTGAGGATTTAGTTGTTAGAAATAAAGAAAGAAAAGGAAAAGCGTGAACAAGTTTGGTGTATTACATGTAATATAGAAGGCCATTGTAAGGATGAATGCCCAACATTTTCACAATATATGGCTATAGGGGAACCTAACTCATTGGCATGAGGACTAGGATATTGTGAAATATGCAATACATGGGGACATCATCCGAAGGCTTGTCCATTATTGAAGAAGTACCAGAGAATTCCCAAGAATTTGTTCTGTAATTTTTGCAAGTCTGTATTGCATGAGGAGAAGGATTTTCATGCAAAAATTTGACTTAATGAGGGAGCACACTATAAATGATTACATAATACAAGAAGAAAATGCAGCAATGGATGAAATTTTTCCATAGTACAATACCTAGAGAGGCTTTAATCAGGGTGGATGAGGAGGATTCGAAAGAGGTCGAGGATGGGGAGAATTTGGTGGAGGAAGAGGACCAATCATTTGTTATAATTGTAATCAACCGAGACATTTAGCGATAAATTGCATGAATACTTGCACAACATGCATGTGCTACAGAGAATTGGACCATGTGACAGAAGATTGTCCTCAATTGATAGCAAAATTGAAGGCAAGAAGGAATCAAAACAAGAACCAAAACTAGAACTAGAACATCTATATAATAACAACCAAAGCGCACGACAAAAAATCTAAGATAGAAACAATTACGTGCAGAGGGATGAGAACTAGAATGGATATGATAGATCAAGGGAATAAAATTCGCCAATGGGTAAGGAAAGAAGCAGATCCATTACCATTGTTTGATCCAAGGAAAGATAAAGAGACTTACCAACAAGAAAGAAAAGAATATATGGGAGCATATTGGATAGTATCAACTTCGAATGCGCCATCATTGTATGATAGAACACCGGTATATGATATGCTTGTAATCTATGAACATACAGAGAAACAAATTGATAAGTTAAGTACTTTGAAGAGATTTTTAAGAAGTTACTTAAATTTATTGAAGGATGAATCTACGTTGATTAGTCTGCATAGAATGATTGACCAATGTGCCCAAGAAAAAGAGCAACCTATAATACACAGAGAAATTAACAAGGTGTGCAATAAGAAGCAAATAAGTAGGGAGTTAGGGCTCAATGCGCAAATAGGAGCTTACGAAATGGAAAATATAATTTTGGATTTAGGCTTTGATGTAAATGTTATACTGAGACAGACTTGGGAGATGACGGGCCAACCAAAGATGATTTGGTCTCCTATCCAGTTGAGATTAGTGAACCAACATAAGATCATCCCAGTCAAAAGGTTAACAATGGTTAATGTCAATATAGATGGAGTGTGCAGTGTAGTAGACTTCAAAGTGATCAACATAGTAGATGGAAGTACACTTTATCCAACACTGTTAGGACTTGATTGGGCATTTTATAATCAGACAATCATTGAACTAACTGTTAGAGCAAGATTTGCCTCACCCTATGCAATCTTGCAGAGAGGGCCTTTTTCCATTCCCCCATGCAGACTTACTTTCCCTGATTGATAAATCTAGACACAAAAATCAATATTTTTCCACTTGTACACCCCTTTCAATCTATACAGCAAGTGTATACGCTGGTTTCTCCACTACAGCCCGCGTACATCAGTATTTGTGCCATAAAATACAAATTAAATGTTAGGTTTCCATGTCATGATAGGATATATCTGATCCTTGGCCTTCCATATACTGGAAACGTTCTGAATTGGCCCTTCAGTTGCATTTTGAAGGCTATAAAGAAGCCAATTTTGAGCTATGGAAAAAGAGGAGAGAATTTAGCTTTGAGAGCAAAGTTACACTGGAGAAATTATTACTTCATTATTGAGTCTACATCCCTTTGTACTTTAAGTCTAAACAAAGTTTTCAGCCCCCAAGATCTTCCCCTATTGATGGACAACCTCTTTGTCTCCCTTATATGAGCTTTCCTTTGGTGGAGGATTGAAGTGGTGGAGGCCCAGTTGGAAGGAACTCGGTTTCTTGGTTCCGAACTGTGCCGACACGAAAGTATGTAATGTTTCACTTATGCCGATCATTTATTAATAGAAATACTCCTTTCCTGTCCAGTTGATATCTTGCAAATATATGTATTATGATCCATGGGCATGTTTGTTTTGTATATTAATGGATTATTCTATCTAATGTGCTAACATGTTATATCATCACTATATGCTTACTTTGATTGTTTGTTGAGAACTTGTTGTAGATATAAAGCTTTGGGTCAAAGTGCTCAACGATGGACATCATCAAACATTTGGACGAGGTAGGCCTCTTTCTTATCTCTCTTGCACATTATTTTATATAACATATGCTGGAATTGAGTTGATTTTTGTAGTCATACCTCTCTGTTGTGGTTCACCCTAGCCATAGAGAGATTTTCCTCGTAATAGAAATGGCGACTGTACTGGGGATGAATCTTCTTTGTTAGGGTTTGAACTACTTTTCTCCTTAGATTGATCTCGTTTCTATTGTGGTTCTTGTCGTATCATTGCTTGATATCTCTTGTTCACTCTGGGTCTGAGTTTTCAGCCTTTCTCCCTTGCCTGACCTTGTTTCAAAGCATATATGTGCCTTTTTGCTTGGCAGTCGTGTATACACACAGGCTGTCTCACTGCAAGCTGCGTATATATGTTATGTTTTCCCAAATAGTCGCGTACACCTTTCCTTGAATGTTTTCTTGGTCTGGTGTTTGCTGGCTGGGATTTGATACTTGTTGAGCCTTCTTAGGTCTCTGTAGTGCCTATTGAGTACCTGTGGGATGACAGGAAACCCTCTTTTGGTTGAATTTTTGGGCGAAGTTTTTCTCTTCATCTTTTCATTTTTATTGTCCTTGTACATTGGGCTGAGTGTTTCATTTCTTGATATCCTACTTGAGTTATCTCTCTTTTCTACACAGTAGGGCTATATATCAAGTTACTTTTCAGTCCATGCATTTTCAGTTTCAATATATTGAAAATACAAAAAATAGGCATTTTGCATTGCTTGGCATTTTTTGTCTTTTGAGTTTTTATCATTAGCTTAGTGCATACAGTGAAAGATTGCATTTTTTTACTTCTGAATTGCAAAGTTGAATTTGAAAATTGCATCACTTTTAGGAGCATATCATACATTAAAATTTAAAGTTAGACTTTGCATTATTTTCATATCTATTTTCTTGCAGAGTCATAACACCATGAGTTTCATCACCATACCTTTTTGAGTAATCACGGCCATAAAATCAATGCTATAATTTAAAATTTATTAGTAATGATTTTATTTTCTAGGGTGCACAAACTAGCCTAGGATTTAGTGCCTTGGAATAGGATTTTGTGAGTAAACTTCTCCAAGGAAATTAAATCAACATATGTCTCTAAGAAAGGGAGTTGAGAAGTCCATTATATAATTGGTAAGATCAGGAGGCTCCGCTTACACCAGAGTTAATCATGAGGTCACATGAAGTTATTTGAAGGGATATCCCCCAGATAATCGCCTAGCGTCAGAGATATTTCTATGGATTTATTCATATTTGGGGATCTTGCTAGTTCCCATACCTCCGTGAGAGGTAGTGCTTTCAAGGTTTCAGGATTTGCTACCCTGACCATACGATGATCCGGATTTACGACAACTCTTCCTATGCATCGATTATACAATGGTTTATTAGTTGCTTGACTTAGGTATCTCATAGGTTACTTGCAGGGGTTATTCTTCTAGTACCCTGGGTCAGATAGGGGTCGGACAACACACAACCTTTATGGAGGATTACCTCTCCGAGGGAATCTAACCGACTAGTTGTTAAGCCCACGAGGGCCCCTATAACTGATTTTGTTACCTCCGATATTTAGCAGGGAGTCTCAAGTCCCTCTTAGACAAGACAAACCTTCTTTAGGAAGGGAGGCCACTCAACCACTTTATCCCGTTTGCATGCATATTGGTTGTTTGACTTTTGGTGTGCTCTTTGATTACTATTTGGCCTTAAGAGTCTTTACTAAGTCCACATTATGGATAGTGGAGTCCCTTTGGCTCCCTCATTTACTGTTTCTTACCCCATGATGCCCACTCAATTCATGGGGATGAATCCTCCTGTTTCTTATAATGGTATGCAGAACTTTGGTACTCAGTCTGCACCTTGGGTCCCTAGTCATTCTCCCGTTGATATGCCTTCACCCTTGCAATCCTATCTTTGGTCCACTTATATGAATCCTAGCATTAGATCTTGGGGCATCATGGCCCTGATGCTTACGTCTTCGTTTTATATGAGCCATGTCCCTCAACCTGTTGTCACGATGGGAGGTTTGAACTTCCCCTCTTACAGATCCAATCCTAGTTATGCTCTTCCAGGAGCCAATACTCAGATGGGTGCTTATTATACCTACTACACTCCGTCCATGTATCCTCCGTTCTCCATGTCATTTCCTTTGAACACTTTTTCCATGGTGAGTCCTCATGTATCTCTGGGTATTTCATACGGGGAGAATCAATTTTACAGTTCGGGCTACCCGCTTCACAGATCCCCTTCACAAGGGGGCAACATATATCCTCACTTGAATAATACTTATCATACTTCCATTTTTTCATAGACTTTGGTGATGATGCCCATTCAGACTTCTCTGAATCAATTAAATGGAGGATACTACCTTTCCAGACATGGATAGGGCGTAAACCAAGATCCTTCATGGCCTACAATGTTTCAAATTCAATCTTTCCCTGGACCTTGGCATCAAATGTCGCAATCCACTGCTATTCCAGTCACTATCATTCATACTGGAGCTCCATCACCAACCTCTACCAATCATGTTGGATATGGGTCGACAAATTCTAAAATTTACGTTGACAACCCATACCCAGCCGCTGCCACATCTCCAACCTCTAAGAACCATGTAGGAGATGATTCCCCCACCTTTGCCTGTCACATTGATAGTGTGCCACCAACCATTTTGAACAACACTAGGGGCATTGAGAAGCCTAGACACCTTAGAAGTAAGCCTAAATTCATTTGTAGGACTTGTGAAGGAAGTCATCTTACTCATTTATGTCTAACCATGGTTGGGATACCATAAGCGTGGGGCTCACCTAAGTTCCTTCAGATTCTGAGGCGTCTGTGGTTTCCCCGCACCTTGTTCCTCCAATTGACATGGCAGTAAGGTCCTTGCAATCCTCTCTTGATCACACCACCATTCTCGAGGGTGATGTATCCCTTATCCCTGTTACCCTGCATCCTCTTCAAGCTAGAATTGAAGAAGTGGTCGTACCAGTGCAATCTATGGTGAACCCCACTCTCCTTGTGGAGAGTGATGCATCCTTCGATCATGTCATCAACATTCTTGATCCTGCACCTTCTGAACGAGAGAGAGTCTTTCTTTCACCAAGTCCTCTCCCTCCTGGTTTTGAGGATATCACTTTTGACTGGGATAGTCCTATGGGGTATCCAATCCCCCCACCTATGTATTTTCCATTAAGAGACAATGTCTGATCCATCACAGAGACTATATCCTTAGTTAGTGCTTTATCCTCCTCGACTTGGAGAGATTTGGGTTTCCCCAAGCTTATGTCATCTATTTGTAAGATACTGGCATTCCGCAGAAGGACGGTATGGGAGCCTTGGCCTCCCCCCTTACATGCTGATTAGAATAGAGTCCATGAGTTTAAGTTAATCTATTTTCCATATCATCTTTAAAAAGAGAAAATATTGTTGAGTGATTTGTCCCTTTCATACTTTTTAAATTGGAAATGAAAGATCATGAGTCTTCGTTAAGCTCTTTCCTGACTCTTTACTAAAAATAGAAAAGATCGTCGAGTGAACTTGTCATTTTCACACTCGTAAATTGGATTTGAAAAGACATCTACTTGGCACAAGTTTATCCCTTTTTCACACCAAGTAGACTAAAAGTCATAAAAAAGGACATTTTTTGGCATTAAGTTGTGATTGCATCTCATTCCCCTGCTTGCAGTATTGAGCCTATAGTCGGTTCTCACTTTGCATTATAAACCGTTTTCCTCGGTGGTTTTTCATCCTCAACCAAACAGAGCCTTGTTTATATCCTTCAAAATTTGACACCCTATACTTAGGAGGGAACATTCCCTGAGTGTCCATCTCCCGCATGCACTTCCCTGCATTGAGCATAGGTATGTTCCACTGCTGGAACTAGTTTTTCTTACTTGCGACACTCATTTCCTCTTCTGTATCATAGCATTCATTTGTTATGAAAAAACAAAAAAAGATGGGTGGGAAGGGAGTATTATCTTATATCGACAGCAGTCATGTCGCCTTTGAAAAGAGCACAAAGTGATTTGAATCCATTCATCATAATTTTGGGTTTAGCATGGCCTTAGGAAGTTGAGCTCGTTACTGAGTCTTCTCTACCAACTGGTTACTCTTCCAGTCCCTATAGAGAACTTCATTGATGCCTCCTGTATCTCATGATTTTATCATTGGGTCTATGCTCCCAGAGTCCACCATATGTCTCTTGATCTTGTTCAAAGGAAGTCTATCAACCTGTATCAGCCACTCCTCAAAACTCTTGACTTTGCATGTCGGCCATACCCTCAGTTTGTCTTAGAATCACATGATACTTTAGTCCTATCATGCACCCTGACTCTACTTCCATCATTGGTAGGTAACCTTGAACCCAACAGTCGACATTTCATCATTGGTCATTGATTGGGTGGTTTCCCTTGTGTTCAACGATAAGACATCTATTCACACATTAGGATTTTTTCAGTGTCTTGGATTACATTAGCCTTATTGGTGGTCTCCTCTCCTTTGTCAACAATTTTTCATCATTGGTTGTTATTCATAGGGTCTTTTTCGTGTACCACTTGCACTTGGGACATGTGAAATATGCACAGGGTCATTGGTTCATGAACTTGTTCTTCCTCTTATTTCCACCAAATCATGAAGCTCCTTCTTTGTAGCTCGTGCTGATTGATGAGATATTCCTTAATGCTCTCCTTTCAACGGGTCTCTTTCCATCAACATCAACCCATTTATTATGGAAACTAGGCCTAGAGTCTTATGAGTACCTTGAGGCTTGTAGTCATTAGTGGTAGGCTCTCTCACCATCGACAGTTGGGAATACATCAATGTCTCATGATCGATGGATTCTTCAGGTGTTCGACACCGAATCTCCTCTTCACACTTGTAATAATGTACTCAGTGCCTTGATACCTACTTTCATTATCGGTAGGTTGTCTCGCGTTTGTTAACAGTATACATCAATGACCAGTAATCAAATTATGTCTCATTGTGTTCGACCTCAAATCCTTTATTCACATGATGCAAACTTGCACCTTTGGCGGATTGTGTAGAAGACTTGAAGACATCACTATGTGGCCACAAATTTCCTGAGTTGTTGCTTCCTTTTCATTGGACCAGTACCTATATGACTTCAGTGATCATAGGAGATTAGATTGTACTCCATGGTATGCATATATATTCAGATTGGTTTTGAGAATGTTTCTATTGGGCCTTGTTCATGACTATGACAACTTTTCGGCATGTAACCGCATTTGTATTTTCCTATTCATGGCCACAGACACTTGTTTCATATATTTTTCACATGGATCTGTAATGTATTTTGGAAGATATGTATGCAAAGTCAGTACATAATTTAATGAGCGATCGATTTCTTCCAACTGGTTCTCTACAACTTCACTTCTGGGTTATTTATAATGTATTTCGGCCATCGCAGATTCTCTTATGACCTCACACATTAGGGGGCATCTGTTAGAGAAATATTTTCCTCACCCTATGCAATCTTGCATAGAGGGCCTTATTCCATTCCCCCATGCAGACTTAATTTCCTTGATTGATAAATCCAGAGACAAAAATAAATATTTTTCCACTTGTATGCACCTTGCAAGATATACAACAAGTATATACATTGGCTGCTCCACTACGGCCCACATACATTGGGATTTGTGCTAAAAAATCAAAATTAAATGTCGGGTTTCCATGTCACGACAAGAGATATCTAATCCTTGGTCTTCCATATACTGGAAACATTCTGACTCGGCCCTTCAGTTTCATTTTGAAGGCTATAAAGAAACCAATTCTGAGCTATGGAAAAAGAGGAGAGAATTCAACTTTGAGAGCAAAGTTACTCTGGAGAAATTATTACTTCATTATTGAGTCTGCATCCCTTTGTCCTTTAATTCTGAACACAGTGTTTATCCCCCAAGATCTTCCCTTATTGATGGAGAACCTCTTTGTCTCCATTACATGAGCTTGCCTTTGGTGGAGGATTGAAGTGGTGGAGGCCCAGTTGGAAGGAACTCGGTTTCTTGGTTCCAAACCACGCCGACACAAAAGTCTGTAATGTTTCACTTCTACTGATCATTTATTAATAGAAATACTCCTTTCCTGTCCAATTGATATTTTTCAAATATATGTATTATGATCCATGGGCATATTTGTTTTGTATATTAATGGATTATGCTATCTAATGTGCTAACCTGTTATATCATCACTATATGCTTTCTTTGCTTGTTTGTTGAGAACTTGTTGCAGGTATAAAGCTTTGGGTCAAAGTGCTCAATGGTGGACATCATCAAACGTTTGTATGAGGTAGGCCTCTTTCTTATCTCTCTTTTACATTATTTTATATAGCATATGATGGAATTGAGTTGATTTCTGCAATGATACCTGTCTATTGTGGTTCACCCTAGCCACAGAGAGATTTTCCTCGTAACACTAACGAAAATATAGATGGTAGTCGAGTTAGAATGTAACACCCTAGTTTTTTATCCCTATGAACTAGAATGTATTATGTAAATATGACTTAGGACGATGAGTTGGTAAAGTTGGAAAGGGGCCAGAGTGCCCAGAAATGTAATGCATCTATATATATTAATACAATACATTGTTGGCTAGAAGACAAACAAGGAAAAAAGAGGTAGGGGGTTATGATTCCATAAGAGAGGGTGATAAATGGGCTAAGTATTTTTATTATATTTTATTTACCCATAATTGATTTTATGAAGAAAATTGGTTACATGAGCTTCTTGGGGAGGCCATGGGGTTCTTGATTTTGTGTAATTATATAAACAACTCTTTGGGTTGTTTGGGGGTTCACTTGCTCTTCTCTATTCACTCTTACACTCTTCTCACTCTTTCATTCTTGGTTCCTCATTCTTACTAATTCATGTGCTCTCGGTCTGAGCATGGAAACGAATGGCTGGAAGAGGAGAGCCATTGCTAGATGGATGTAATAAATTAATGATCATTCCAGGTGGGAATGGATGCCTATGGGCATGAGATTGATGGTAGTTTTGAATGAAATGTTCACAACTGAGAATCCTTGGAGTTTCCAGCATGGATATTTCCTGACCAGTACCACTGGATCCCTGGAGAGAAATGGAACAACATGAGGGACTGCATGGCAACGAAAGGGGTTAATTTCTTTGGGTTGTGCAGGATGGAGGGGAAAGAGAGATGGAAATTAGGATTTTTATGTGGTTGGGAAAACCTAAGAGGTTATTAGCCAACTGTTGTGTGTTTTATATTTGGCCTAAGACCCATCCTTGTGGATTCATAGCCCTGGCTCGAGGGTGACCTGCTGTTGAGAATTGGAACAACAATGTCTATGGTTGGGAGGAACATCCTTGGTCTGAAACTAGTTGGTGATGGTTTAATTAAAGCTAAGTTCTCTCTATGTTTTCTGTATATTTATATTCTGTCGTGTATTATTATTATTATCTCTAAGAGATGTATTTATAATGTGCCTTCTTGTTGGTTATTTTTGTGCATGACACGTTGCTCCTTTCTTGGATGGTTTGACACGAATCTTGATTATTGCATGGGTGGTTATTGCAATATTTCATGCTTATTTTTAAATTAAATGTTATCAGAATTTAAAATCGGGTTTAGAAGTGTGTTCTTGAGTAGCATTCCCAACTTGTTGGTGGTTGGGTATGTTATAGATTGGTATTACAGCTTTTGGTTGAATCACCATATTGATATGGGCCGAAACTATTGGACATGGTATTATGGTGTTGGAATTGATGTCAAGAAGATAAATATGGTATTTTCATTAAGAAATAATATGTCTTTGAGATCCTAAATATGAGGATAGATAACGTATTAGGTTGCATAGAATCAGAGCGTGCAACGTTAAGAAATTTAGAAATTTCGAATGAAATCTCAGGAAAAGGAGCGCCTCAAGGAAGTGCTATTGGGATCGAATTCCCAATAGATCAAATGTAGAAACACCTTCATAACTATGAGGAAACTTTGTTGTAGTTAGGAGATATGACAACCATCATTCGCTGACCAAAGGAACAGATCAACAATAGTGGTTTAGTTGGAATCCAAGTGTAAATCCAAAGGATTCTTAGAGGAATCAAACCTCTAAAGGACATTCATCCCAGGTCAATAAAGCTTCGGGAGAAGGCGGATAAATGAGAGCCATCGAATCTATTTGAGAAATTTCAGGTATAACCAGAGCCGTCATATCAAATCATTAAAACCTCAACCATTCGATTGGGTTGATGAGTTATGTGGTGATGCAACCCCCCTCCTCTCCTGGGGTTCTGTGATCTCTCGGTCTCTGGATTATTCCAATTATGAATCGTATCGACTCTTCGAGCTCCTGAATGAACCCATATCAAATATACATAGGCCCCTTTTCTTCCTTTGGCACAGGTCATGATACCTGCACCTTCTGTCTCTACGCACTCTGGGCGCTTCTCAATTTAAGGGTGCTAGATCCTCTTTGCTAGTTCCTTCCTTCATAGGTCCCTGGGCTGTGCTCTTATGCTAATTTGTGATTGTGGGCGCGGGTAAGAGTGGTTTCCAACCAACCCACTTTTCACCCCGCAATCCTTCTCATGCTGACATGTACCCCGTCACCAAAACAGTGATTGAAATTGTGTCCCTCTCAAGGACTATTAACGTCCAAGAACATCCTCACCCCGCAATCCTTCCCATCCACCGATCTTGAATCCTTTGGTGCTTCTTGTGATCGACGACTATTATCGATCTTCGTTCCACTCTTCTTTCCTCCTTCCACGCATCTCCATAGATCTCTACAATCCATCAACACGTAGTCTCATTCGAATCAATGACTGTTGTTCACTCCTCCTTTCTAGCCTCTGGTGATTTCAAGTCTCAACAGTCATAAGCCTCTGGATTAATCCTTCCGGAGTCCACTATCTGGTGACACTTTTCCAACCACAAATTGATGACTATCATTTTCCCCGACTGTTCATGCTTTAGCGATATGAAAACTCAAAATTCTCCTTCACGTTTTCCCAGAATGACTTCACTCAGAGTTCACGATCGTTTGCCACGTATCCCTTTTGAATCTGATGGTCCAGAATCTCTCTGGCCTTTGGCACTTTAGCTCTTCTGCTCCCTGATGCTTCGGCTCTTTGGCTCCCCAACGCTTCGGCTCTTCGACGCTTTGGGCTTCGGCTATTTCAGTTCTGAAAAATGAAACTCCATCGTAACTTTCTCCATAGCTCATGATCTAGTGACAAGTGTACCCTCGTAGATTGATAGCTCTCTTCTCTTTGGATCTTTGGGCTTTGATTATTTCAACACTTCAACCTTCACTTCCTTATGGATCTCCTGACTCGTTGACACATATCCCTTCTGGATCCAACGGTACATATTCTCCTTCGTAAATCCGGACTTCACATTTCACGAAGTTGGAGGATCTCTCACCTTCCTGCTCCAGATCCTCGATATCCCAAAATTACCCTTGGACAATCGACGGTCTAGATATCTCCTTCGCAAATCAGGATTTTGTGACTTGTGACTTCCAATTTAATACTTCCTCCACATTCCCAACTCCCAAAATTATGATATTTCGAAGCGCTCAATTCCGACGGCTCGCGCTCCTCTGGATCTAATGGTCATGATCAAGTCGTGATCTCAGCTTTCGTGAGTTCTTGTGATTTTTCTCTTTGACTTCTCTGATGTGTGATTCAGCGAAAAACTAATTGCTCACCATGCGTCCCTTCTGATGGAAGGTTACGATGATGCCAGGACTTCGTGACTTCGCAAAGTCCTCCCTTCTGTGCAACTTCAAAGGTTAAATTTCATGCACTTTCCTCTGGATCAGATGGATGTTGATAATTCACGTTTAGATCCAACATATGGAATCTGTTCTTTCTTATGTGCTTCCTTCACTCACTGGACATAGATCTAACAATCCAGGTTTTTCTCTACAATCGATCAAACATTCGTTGTCGCTCCTCCTCCTGAGATTTAGGCTTCTCCTGATTTAGAAGATTTTGTCAGTGTTCAAAAGGTCTCAGCCTTTGAAATTTCTCCTACGAACCCAAATCTTTTGGGTCTCGCTTACGCTCTTATAGTGTTATACCTTCTGAGCTTTCAGACTTAGAATAAGTCTGACTCCTATGCATTCTCCATATTATCCCTTCTGAGCTTGACCTCCTTAAAGGTTTTGATCTCCCACTCACACCTTTCATTCTCGGAATTTTGTCAAACTCAGAATCTGAAGGATTTCTTGAACAAGAAATACTTCTCGCCCTCTTGGCGCTCTTCTGCTCGATGCACCCTTTGCATATCTTTCCCTCACAAAGTATTCAACAACTCTGTTTCTCCCAAACTCTACATGATTTTCTTCTGTGCATACTTGCATCGGTTCAATGCCCACCTGGCATAGCTCTACAGAGTCCTCAGTAACTCTGGTTCTCTCTGAAATCGATAAAGAGTTCTTCCTGTGCACTCCTTGCACTTCCACTGATGAAGGTCCAATTGTATCCCTTCTAATATTTCCCTTGAGGTTAATCCTCTGTCAATGCACTCTTTGCAGACTGTGTGCACTACTTGAACTCGGAAACTCAAAGACTAGAAACAATTGAAACTCATGCAATACTTCACCAATTACACATTCAAACATGAAAATGCATAAAAACATAAATTGAACATAAATATAAACACATTGTATGTAGGAAAAACTTCTTTTTTATTATCTCTGTGTGTCTATACATATGATTACAAGAACCAGATTGTAACAAGTTACCAGTTCTCTCAAGCTCTCTCTCTTGGAAATATTCTACCTCCTAAGGCCTCTCTACCCAGACCTCTCTATCATCCTACCTTCTTTGAAATCTAATACAAGATCTCCTTACAAAAGAGGGGCTCTGCGAGCTTGTCCTCTCTCACCTGACCTCATCTATTACATTGAAGTTTCATAAATGTTTACCCAGACTTGAATATGAAATAGGCCTACTACAAGGAACCATTTAGGGAAATCCAACCATTACCTGTACAAAGGCATGGCCTAGCATTTACAACCTTATAACATGAAAATCCGTATAGGATTATTTTAAATTTTTAAAAAAGGGAGGGTCGGTGCCTCTCCCTTTCTCCATTGTGTGTCTGCATGTTGGTGTGTTGGCGCATTTTCTAAGGTGGAGCGATGCTCTTGCATCATACTCCACTTCTAGGAAAAACATGAGCTCCAACTCATGAGCTCCTCTCCTCCATCGTTGAAATCCACTTGGATCCCAAACTCTTTCTTGGAGTTGTCCTCTTGCTCCTCTCCAACTATGATGTTGTTGTTGTTGCTTCTACATCTTCTTCTCCTTTCCTGCTGCTATGACAAGTTCTCCTCTGTTAAGCTCCACTTTGATAACTTCTTCTTGCACTAACTTCAACATCAGCTTCCTTATCTCCTCCATCACCTTGTCTAGCTGCTCCAGTGGTTGGCCCTGCTTATGCAGTCTTCTCTGCTGCAACTCTTCCTTCTCGTTAATGGGTATATCAACTCGATCCCACTTACAATTTTTTCCATATCTCATGGCCTTAGCATGCCACTCTTCTACAAACTTCAGTTGTGCAGTCCCATCACTGATTTGTTGCTTGGTTCCTCCTTTCTCTGACATCTTGATATCTATCAACTCCTTTTGTGTTAGCAAATTTCCAACTCCCTCCAACCGTTCCTCTTGCTGGTATGCTCCTCCATCTGTATCCAACTTGACATGTTGGATGTGAAAGCTTTGCATGATTAACCTTCTCTCTAGGGTTTCCAGTTATTCATATATCTCAACAAAGTCCATGTTGGCTGCTTCTCTTTCTACTACAGGTTCCAATGCTGTAATCATCTCTTGATCAACTTTCTGGATGAAAATTTTGAGCAATTCAGTTGAATGCTCTTCTCCTTCTGTTGGGGTAGACATTAGTGTCTGCTCCATTTCTTCTCCTTTGACATTTTTTTATTTCTTTCCTTCTCATTCTAATGCACTTTCATCATGTGCACTAGCCTCTACTTGGCTATTTGGTAGGAATATCTTGATCCCTCCAATAATAAGAATGCTCCTCTGATCCTCCTATCGGATGGTGATAGTATTTAACTTCTCATAATATTCATTCACATGGTCTACAAACCCACATGAATCTTCATCTATCAGCACTCCTAGATGACATGAACTCACTTTTGAGCTCTCGAGACTTTCAGATAGTCTCGCTTCTTTCCCCCTGCCCATATGGAAATTTGGAAATTTTCTATTGCCCACCTGGCAGTCTATGACATCAACTGACCCCATCTCATCTCTCACCTAGAAATTTGAACTTTCAGTACTACTCCTTTGGCAGTATTCGAGACCTCCACTTGGTCCCTTTCCATTTCCCATCTGGCAACTTGAAAGTCCATTTCCTCCCACCTAGTAGTTTATGATATCTTCATCCGATCTCCTCTCCTCCTCGTTGTTGAGATTTCTCCCAGTCTCTGGTTCACAAATGTGAATCAGTTCCTCCTCTGTGTCACTGAGTTTTTCAGCATGCCTTAGCCACCTTCTCATCAACCTTCTCTGTCCCCTAGCCAACAATTTATTTACTGGCCACTTCACCTTCTTCTTCATGGTCTATTCATATTCCCTTTGAACATGTCCATGGCCTTCAGTAGCCATTTCCACCTCTTTCCCGCCCTCCTAGAAATTCTATGGATTACTCTTCATCCAAGAACACCTCCATCTTCTCTTACATCTCACCCGATTGTTTAAATTTTTGTCATTGCATCCATGCAACAACCTTCTCACAAAACATCGGTACTCTGCTTCCTTTTTACCTCTTTCTTATTTTTTTTCTATAAGAAAGGCTCAATATTCTGATTACCTCCTTTTCCTACAGAAATCAATTATGTTCTCTGATACCACCTGATGGTATCAAAATATCTCTTCTTTAATGTCTTCTCTCCTTGGCCTACAGAAATCAATTCTGCAAAAAGGATCTGATACCATCTGATGCAACCCCCCTCCTCTCCCAGGGTTCTGTGGCCTCTTGGTCTCTGGATCGTTCCAATTATGAATCGTATCAACTCTTCAAGCTCCTAAATGAACCCAAATAAAATATACATAGGCCCCTTTTCTTCTTTTGGCGCGGTTCCTCATACCCGCACCTTCTGTCTCTACGTGCTCTGGGCGCTTCTCAATTTACAGACGCTAGCTCCTCTTTGCTAGTTCCTTCCTTCATAGGCCCCTGGGTTGTTCCCTTATGCTAATGCACAATTGAGGGCGCAGGAAAAAGTGGTTTCCAACCAACCCAATTTTTCCCCATGATCATTCTCGTAATGACATGTACCCCATCACCAAAACAATGGTTGAAATTGTGGCTCACTCAAGGACCATTAACTTCTGAGCATATCCTCTCCCCACAATCCTTCCTGTCCGTTGATATCTGCTCCTTTGGAATTGCATGCAATCAAAGGATGTTATTGATCTCCATTCCACTCTTCTTTCCTTCTTCCATGCGTCTCCACAGATCTCTACAATCTGTCAACAGGTAGTCCCATTCGAATCAATGACTGTTGTTGACTCCGCATTTTCAGTCTCCGGCGATTTCAAGTCTCAATAGCCACAAGCCTCTAGAGTAATCCTTTTGGAGTCCACGATCTGGTGACACATGTCCAACCCCAGATCGACGACTATTGTTCGCCCTGGCTATTCAGGATCCAATGATCTCAAAACTAAAACTTCTCCTTCGCGTTCTCCCAGAGTGACTTCACCCAGAGTTCATGATCATTTGCCTTGTGTCGCTTCTGGATATGATGGTCCAGAATCTCTCTGGTATTTGGCACTTCAGCTCTTTGGCTCCCTGACGCTTCGGCTCTTCAGCTCCTCAGCACTTCGTCTCTTCAACACTTTGGGCTTCAGATATTTTATTTCTAAAAAATGAAACTCCAGCGTAACTTTCTCCAGAGCTTGCGATCTAGTGACAAGTGTCCCCTCGCAGATCGATGGCTCTCTTCTCTTCTGCTTTTCGGGCTTCGATTATTTCAACACTTCAACCTTCGCTTCCTTCTCGATCTCTCGATTCGTTGACACATATCCCTTATGGATCTGACAGTCCAGATTCTCCTTCGCAAATCGAGACTTCATGTTTAGCAAAGTTGGAGGATCGCTCACCTTCTTTCTCCCGATCCCCGATATCCCAAAATTCCCCTTGGACAATCGATAGTCCAGATATCTCCTTCATGGCTTCACAAATTCCTCCCTCCTGTACAACTTCAAAGGTTAAATTTCATGCATGTTCCTCTATATCAGATGACTATCGATCCTTCACGTTTATATCCAATGGATGGAATCCATTCTTTCTTCTGTGCTTCCTTCGCTCACTGGACATAGATCTAACGGTCCATGTTTTTCTCTACAACCGATTAGACGGTCGTTGTCGCTCATTCTCCTGAGCTTTAGGCTTCTCCTGACTTATAATATTTTGTCAGTGTTCAAAAGGTCTTGACCTTTGAACTTTCTTCTGCGAACCCGACTCTTTTGGGTCTCGCTTAGGCTCTTATAGCGTTATCCCTTCTGAGCTTTTGGACTTAGAATAAGTCTGAATTTTGTGCATTCTCCGTATTATTTCTTCTGATCTTGACCTCCTTGAAGGTTTCAATCTCCCACGCACACCTTTCATTCTCGAGATTTCGTCAAACTCAGAATCCGAAGGATTTCTTGAACAAGAAATATTTCTCGCCCTCCTGGTGCTCTTCTGCTCGATGCATCCCTTACAGATATTTCCCTCATAGAGTATTCAACAACCTTGTTTCTCCTGAACTAGATGTGGATTTATTCTGTGCATACTTTCACCGGTTCAATTCCCACCTGACAGAGCTCTATAGAGTCCTTAGTAACTCTAGTTCTCTCTGAAATCGATAAAGAGTTATTCTCGTGCACTCCTTGCACTTTCGCCAATGAAGGTCCAACGGTATCCCTTCTGAGCTTCCCCTTGAGGTTAAACGTTTGTCAACGCACTCTTTGCAGACTATGTGCACTCCTTACACTCAGAAACTCAAAGATGAGAAACAATTGAAACTCATGCAATACTTCACCAGTTATGCATTCAAACATGAAAATTCATAAAAACATAAACTGAACATAAATATAAACACATTGTATGCAGGAAAAACTACTTTTCTATTATCTCTGTGTGTCTATACAGATGATTACAAGAACCATACTATAACAAATTCCCAGTTCTCTCAATCTCTCTCTCTCATACTATTCTACCTCCTAAGGCCTCTCTACCCAGACCTCTCTATCATCCTACCTTCTTTGAAGTATGATACAAGATCTCCTTACAAAAGAGGGGCTATGTGAGCTCGTACTCTCTCACCTAACCTCATCTATTACATTGAAGTTTCATAAATATTTACACATACCTGAATACGATCTAGGCCTGCTAAAAGAAAGCCTTTAAGGAAATCCAACCACTACATGTACAAAGGCATGGCCTGGAATTTGCAACCTTACAACATGAAAGTCCATATAAGATTATTTCAAATTTTTAAAAATGGGAGAGTCGATGCCTCTCCATTTCTCCATTGCGCATCTACATTTGGGCGTGCTGACGCATTTTCTGAGGTGGAGCGATGCTCCTGCATCATGTGGCCATTCGGTGTTGACCGTTCCGGGGATAAATGAGTTAGAAATGGGTGGAATCCCCGAAGGCAAAAACCATGAATTAACGTAGGCCATCGATAAATCTAACGAAACTTTATAAAGGTTTAGGACTCTATAAATTCAACACTTTGATGACTATTCAATATAAGGCATAGATGCAAAGCCAAAAATTCTCGGAGTGTCAAAACCCTTAAATCCAACCAACTGTCAGATCAAGGAAGAACTTTAGGTGAATTATCGACCTTTAGATCGAGTATAGTGGAAGGACAAGGTAATAAATAATATCTCGGAGTCCCAAAGTAATGAAATCACATAGAATGTCGATCTAAGATCCCTTTGGAACTTTTCTCAACCGTTAGATCAAGCAATGGAAGGATGGCATAAGCACTTCGACAGGTATAACTCCGGGGGAGTTGAAAAATTTGAGAGTTGTAATATCCCATATTCTCATAGTGTTGAAGCCCTAAAATAAATAAGGACCATCCATATCAACACTTGATTAAGTCATAGACGTTGGATTAAGATAGTGGAAGGATATCGTAAGCGAAGGTGTTAACCGATGGTTAGAGGTCATCGTCACTTTATGACCACCTCGGCAGGAATAACTTCGGGGGAGTTGAACAACTTGAGAGTTGTAATATCCTGGAGTCCCGGAGTGTCGAAGACATGAAATAAATAAGGACCGTCTATCTCAACACATGATTAATTCATGATTGTTGATTTCATTGAATCCTCTAGATGAACTAGGATCATCCAGTTACTGAGATATTAAATATGAATAGTCTGATCTACTAGTGGAGATAATATAAGTACTTCGGCGAAGTTTACTTCAAGAAGTATTACTCTAGACGAATGCATGAATGACGAAGTCCATAGGAACTGGTTCCAACATCAGTCTCATGATAAGGTAAAGGAGTTGATTAGAGGTGTGAAGGTCCTAGAAGTAAGCAAGCCTGTAGACATTTTTTAATGAGGTCATGTGTAGAAGAATAAAGAGAAAAGCATTAAAGGAACATCACTTAGAGTGGATAAGACTATGGTTTCAAGTCTGCGGTCAAAAGGAAAGTGGATTGAAGGAAGAGGATGTGTAGAATTCAAATTCTGTACAAGTTTAAAGGGCCTGTGGAATAATTTGACAATATTGGCACACAACCATTACATTGATGCTACAAGATCATGTTTGCACAAAAAGGGTGAAAGTGACTTTTTTAAGAAGCCATAAATTTTAGCTAAGAGATTGGATTGGGGCATGTGAATAGTCATTAGAAAGATGATTCAGAGGAGAATAACATTGAATTGTTATAATTTAGAGAATGTTGATATATTTATTCATGAATTGAGCAGAAAAAAGGACATGTAGCATTGTTTGACAAATTTTATGATATGCATAATTCTAACAAAATGGTTGCTTGCACATTTTGTAGAATTAGATATTTAATTAGATAAATTCAAGCCTTGGATTAGAAATCATATTCATGGAAGCATGAGAGATATTGCAGAAGTTGGTTAAGTAAATAAAGAGTTACATGGAAAGTAATGAAAAGTGGATAAATAACTAAAGACGAGCGAAACTAAAGAATCATTATTTAGCTGCTACAGAATCAAAATGAATTGCAAGGCACAACAACAAGAATCCTCATATAGGACATGAACCTAGCAGGTGAAGAATGTAATTGATGGGAATAGAAAGCAATAGTAAGACTCCATAGCCTTGAAGGAAGAGAGGTGTAGATAGTTGCAATCTTGATGTGAACGAGAATAAGGAGCTTAATAGGTGGTGTGTGAATAATCTATGTGTCAATCACAAGAGTGCATGAGAAGGATTTGTTAGATATGACTTAGATACTTGTTTAAAAGTACTCAGACAAATAAATTCACATATGATATCATAGTTCACAGTGGAAGCATGATACCAATGCAAAGAAATTGGAGATAGAAAAACGAATGCTCTTTCATTTGAAAAATTCCACTAAATGAAAATAGACTTCCATTGAGAACGGTATTAAGTGTGAAAGGTATGGTTTCACAGGGAAATGTTAAATGACTTAATATAATGGAAAACTAGGAGTAATAGTATTGATTCAAGAATATTGTGGTAGTAGAGTGATGGAATGTTCTGAGCTAATTCATTCCAAGGTTCTGGAATGTTTCATAAAGGTAAATTTTGGATATGACTGCCTAAGAGAGGTTATTGTAAATAGAACACATTGGAGGGATTGCATAATAGCTAGGTGGAACTTTTCTGGAAAGTGTTTAGACCAAGAAACATTAGTGCATATGAGCATAATGGGAGCACACAGGGCAGCAAGGATATAAAGAAATTCAAGGAAAACCAGCTACAAAATAAACAAATAAACAAATAAGTGAATTAAAACATAAATACACTAGACAACATGATGCATACCATGAAGTTAGAATGCAAATGAATTAGTAGGCATGTTGATAGTGAATTCTTGGTACATATGGATGTGCATTGTGCATATGTACATGTTGGATATGCATATGGCATGCTTGCGGGCTTAGAATATCTTATTGTTATATAATTGCAATACTAATGTTATTTTGAGTATGACTAATGATGGATTTCGTATTCAGAAAAAACAAATAGCATGGTTAAGAGGTGGATGTTGCTGCTACATATGAATTCCATCTATGTGAAGATCCATGAGGGTGATAATAATGGTGATCAGAAGGATGGAGGAGGAAGCTTGTGAGCTTCTACAAATACCAACTGATCAGATAACATCAAGTAGGTTGATAACAACCATGAAGGTATGCATTTTAGTGCTTCCAATATTGAAGGGAATTGAGGTAAGAATTCCCTCAGTTAAATTTCAAAGATTTAAATTGATATGTAGTGGCCGAAGGCCTAGAGCGTGTAAATTTTGTTGATGCTAGAATGCATTCAGATAAAATTTAGTTGCATATTTTGTTATGATTGGTTATGATATCATAACCAGGTCAAGTCAGGAGACATACTCTTGATATAAAAATAAATATCCATAGAGATAGTCATGTGTGAGACCATGATATGGTTTGATATGGAAGGGATATAGCGCTATGTGAGTGCTCAATGATATCTACTATATAACTGATGTTTGGACTACAACATCTTTGTCGACACTAGAGAACTTAAGAATTATATTCTTGGTGTTGTGTTTGGGTTGAACAGGAAGGTATCTGAATAGTCACGGAAGCAGTAGGAAGTTTGTGGATGATGTGTTGAGGTGTTCACTAGACCTTCCAACTCACCTTGGTGAATGCATTACATAGTTATGTGGTATTATGTAGTCAATGCAGAGATGGATTGTGTAAATGTGGCCACGGGTATTGACACATCGATTGTTACTTTATTTAGTAATTAATTGTTGCATTATTAAAATCATGCAGTGCTGAAAATACATAATGATGGATAGTTGCATTATATTTAATATGAATACTAGTTGAAGGTGATTGAATTGTTGTTTGTTATAATGTTGAGATCACTTTTTGGAGTTGTTTAAAATGTTACAAGTGGTATTACAAGAATTATTGAATGCATTTTGGTGAATGCATGTATATATGACATAGAAACGATTATGATAACAACTGAAATGATGTGAGTATGGCTAACTCATGAATTTTAGAACACTTCTAGAGTTGTTAAATATTGCAACAAGAAATTTGCAGGTTAAAGTAGTCAAATAATGACGAATTATGGAAAATATTTTTTGAGGGAACATAGTGATGAGAATATTGATGGATAGAAGAAATAAAATATTGGTTGATAATACATGTGTATAGAATGATGGGTTCATTCCAATTAATAGTTGGATTAATGGAAGTGATTGAATTGTAGTTGTAAACAATTTTAAGATCACTCTGTGAATTATTTTGAATTGTTGCCATGAAAATATATATACATATCTTGTACATGAGATACTGATAGTTTGTTTTGTTGAGTGTAAATTGAGGAAATTGTAGGAAGAATGATCTTGGATATGGAATGGATGTAATCCATATGGAATACTGATATCTACAACCGCAGAGCCAAACATTATGAGCAAAAAATTCATGCCTGGAAATTTTATTTTCCCGTATAAAATAAATTTCACAAATTAATAGTTACAAATTGTTATGATATGCTAATAATTGGTTTGGTTGAATGAAGGTTGAGGAAATTGCAGGAAAAATGGTCTTTGGGTATGGTACTGTTTTAAGCCATAATAAAGATTGATGCCTGATACTGCAAGAGCCAAACAAATTATGAGCAGGAAGCTCAAGCTTGGAAAATTTTGTTTTCATGCATAAAACATATTTGACATTTATGATTGAAAATTATTGTAATGATATCTCATGATGAGTGTATGTGTATAATAAAAATGATATGTTGGCTATGGAAGCTGGAAGCTCAGGAAAAAGAGAACTAGAAGGAAATCGAGCTCAATGATGAAGACACAGAATGAAGAAAGTCCAGTGTACTTGTTGTAGCTGGAGTTATCAAATCTACAACTCTGAAACATTCATGGATGAGTGCACTAGAGCCCTGGAGGGAAATGGAACAAACTGAGGGACTGCATGGCAAAGAAATGGGTTTATTTCTTTGAGTTGTGCAGGGTTGATGGGGAATGAGAGCTTGTTGGTTGGAACTACTGCCAAAAATGTAAATTGTAAAATCTTTGTTCTTGTTTTGGACCGGAGTGCCTATGTATGCATGCTTATTTTTATTTTGGAGTGCCTATGTATATAAGGGTTGGTTGGGATGCTTTTGAAGAGTAAAGGCCAGAGTTCCTAGTGTTGGAATACTGAGAGGGGGGGGTGAATCTTCATTACCCTTTTAACAATTAGCAATTATTTTTTATTATTTTATTGATTACCACAATGAATCAACAATGAATTGTATGTAAAATCAATTATATAAATATATTTAACATCAATTACAAGGTTTTATAAAGAATAGTGAAGGACACCAATCCTCTTTAGAGCACCAACTCTAGGAGACACCAATCCTCTTCTTCATGGAACCAACCCTAGGAAGCACCAACTCCCTCATCTTTAGGGAACCAGCCCTAGGAAGCACCAACTCCCTTGTATTTAGGGAACCAACCCTAGAAGAATCTAACTCCCTTATCTTTTACAATTTTCTTATTAAGGATATGAATCCTTCCATGCTCCTCCCTTCCACCCTCATTGCATAAGTATCTTTCACTTTACTTTTTGGAATCTAATTTTGTTTTTGATCTTCTGATCGAGACTATAGAGACACTTTCTTCTCACTATTGTTTATCATTTATATACTCTTCCAATTGGTGTGAGCTATGAAACATTGTGTCCCTTTGTTTGGACCATCGCACCTATTCATTTCAATATTAACAATAATCACTTTTATTATTACAAATTTTATTGCTAATTATTTTAATTTAGTGAGAGTTCTTTTCGTAAATCGATCACATGTATGAATCAATTTATTTTTAACTCGATTCCATATTCCTACAAATATTTACAGAAACTGAGTTCTGTAGAGGCTCTTCCTTCAACCCATTTATATGTGACCATAGGAGAAGAACCACAGGATTATTAATTTAAGAATTTCCTTCATCTTTCTTCCTCTTCGTTTTAGTCCCCATATGTCCAGTGTTGGGACCATGTTCTTCGGTACTTTGTCCTTCGGGGCTTCAGGACTTTGCAACCTTTCAAATATCCCGAATCAGATTTCGTCGAAACAGATCAGACAGTCAATACTCAATCCTTCATTTAGATGTACGATCTAGGATTATCAAAGGCCTTTCAAGTAAATCGTCGGTCAAGACTTGATAAACAATTGAATGGATGGTTCTCATTCATTTTGGGAATTTGGGACTTCATCCTTCGCGACTTCCAGCCTCTTTACAAATCTCCCGAATAACAGATGTGTTTCCATAATTTTCAATGGTCTAGAATTCTCCTAAAGTATTCTTCAGATCATATGACTTATGTCCAATTTGGGACTTCGAACTTCAAACTTCAACCTTCGAGACTTTGGAACTTAGGTAATTTGCTGGTGGTGAAAATCCTGAAGTAAAAGCTCCCAGATTGACATAACTTGCTGATGTCACTTGTTGACATGGCACTTCCTAAGTGACTGCCACGTGTCACCTAGATTCATGGCTTACGTGTTCTTAAAGTACCTAAGGGACCTTGACACTTGTCACCACCTAATTGGGCCACGTGTCTTAGCTGACGTCACTTTTGATGACGTGGGCTCTCAATGTGAGTGATATGTGTCTTAACCTCGTGACTTCAGAACTTCGGTCTTCGAGACTTCAGGTAATTCAATTTCTCCACTTCCCAATTCTCCTGAAGTGAGATTACCCAAAGTGTAACCTCCTCACAACTTTTAACCCGAAATGAATGTTGTTCGTTGATCGTGATATTAAATCAACGGCTCGATCTGTCTGTGATGCTGCTATGCCTTGGTTTACATCCAATGACTCTTCTTCTTTTCTTACCCTACCCTTCCACTTGAAGTGATCCAACGACTATCGAGAATTAGGGTATTCAGAATCTCAACCCTTTTTCCTTGCTTATCCTATCCTTCCACTCAACTTGATCCATCAGTCAAGAATGGTCTCAAATAAGATCATTGATCAAAGATGATTGCGGGGTCCTCAAATAGAATTATATTTAAAACTATCATCGAGTTCTGTAATGGAAACTGCTCGTTGGTAGTAGAACTAATGCCAACCATAGATCTATTGACGGGTGACCATCGAAAGTCGATGTGGATTCTGGAACCATAAATTGCACATGGTTTATCCCATCACCCAAACTCCACAATTGAAGTTGTGTGTTTGTTGGTGGATCAACCACAGTCATTGATATTAGAATCTATAATACCTGATGGTCTACACTAAGTGAGGGATTGGAAATAACACATTGTTTAATTCTCCTTTCGCTCTCCATAATATATCCTTGTCGTTGATATGGTGCTTGTGTATCCAACAGTCCTGATTTGATCTAATCATGTTTCTGCAATGCGCTTTCCCTTATGAGTTTCATGTTCTTCAGTCGCTAACCCTCATGAGCTTTAATTTCTACACACTTTAATTTGAGCTTCATGTGCGTCATATCTTCTCAACTTATGATATTAATTCGCTCACCCTCCTGAGATTTTTAATCTTTGCATACTTTCATACTGCATATATTTATTTGACATGAACTATGCATAATGTTATATTGTTTGACATCAATGAAAACACATTAATGACACTATGTCCAACAATATCCCCCTTTGTCATTGATGGCAACACAACACCTTCATACACAATCTCCCCCTGTGATGATGCTTCTCTCCTCTGAAGTTAATCTCCCCCTTTGACATCAATGGAAAAGGATTTCTCCTCCTATGATCTGTCTTTCTATATGACACTGATCAATATCTGAACTCTGGTAATTCCCCCTGCAATCATGCTCTACCTACCATAACTGAATAACTCCCCTTGTCACTTTGTTCTCTCTGCCTGTTCTCCCCCTTTGTTTCTAAAAGGGTATCTCTTCTTGAGAAGGTCTCTCCTCTTGTTATCTCTACAGGATGCCATGTATACCATTGTCTCTGAAATTTCGTTTTCCAGTCTTTTCATTTTCATATTTGTACTTAATCTATCTTTCATCATCACCTCACTGCTGCAGAATTTTCCATTCATTCCATTTCTTGCTCATATAGTAACTCCCATTTAGGGTTTTTTCCACTTGTAACCATTCTGAGACCAATACATAACCTTCACCATTTCTACGAAGATAAAGACCTACAATAAACTATGTCAGTTCTTGCATAGAGTTATATCATTAAACCATGATGATTTCGATGATCCTATTCATTTTTATGTGCTTCAATGCTCATAGGAGCATCAATAGGAATGGATTTTAGCTCTTCCCTAAATTCTCCTTCCCTTCTTTGTTTTTAATTTTTCTTTGAGAAGGAGTTTCAATGTACCATTAAAATAGATTTGAAAATTTTCTTAGATAATAATCACTCAATTCTTCTTGTCATTCTATTGTTGGAGATTCATCGTCAACGTCACTATTATGTGCACCAGAATCTTCTTTATCCTTGTCTTGAGAATATTCCTCTATTAATTTCCATTTGTTGGGTAATGGATAATCTTCTTGTATGAATTTATCAAGTTTTGGATTTGTGTCAGATTTTTCTTTAGGAGTTTTCATATCTTGAGTTTGATCTACTTTGTATGCATAGATTTGATTATTATATTCTTTATTAGAAGTGTTATCCACCAATCTCCTATTATTAACTTCATCAATTTCGGGAGCAATATTTTCATCATATTTCTTGTTTGGTACTTCATATTTTCTAATCCATGTCTTCTTATTCTATTTGTTAGGGTTTCCTATTTTTAGGGATTGCATTGGTAATCTACATTATTTAGTTTTATGACCATAGTTGTTGCATTTTTTACATTCAATGTTGAAGTTTTGCAAAAGAGTAAATGAGTTGTAGTTTCTCTTCTCTGTATTGTACCTGTTGTTCTTATATCTATGGACATTTCTATTATTGTATTGTCCATAAGATTTGCAGTGTACTACCTTATGTCCAAAATTATTGCAAGAGTAACAGTATCCAATGAATAGATATTTATTAAGGGGATTCCTTCTGGTGATTGTATTCTTCTTTTCATTTATTACTTTAGTAGGGAATGTTGATTTATGTTTATGTGGAACAGTGTTCAATGGTATCATATTTTCCTTATTATCTTCTCTTATTAAGGGTCCCTTTAGAGCATCTACATAACTAATTGGTCTTTTGACAGATCCTTGTGATGTAGAAGTTAAGTCTTGGGTGTATCCCAAACTAGTGTTCTTGTTTGGTGACCTTTGGCTACTGAAAATTTCATCCAAGATCTTTGAACTATTTCCAAAGTTTGATCTCTTCTTTTCTTTCTCAAGTTCACTTTTTAGCAGCTTGATCTCAACTTCTAGTTCTCACATGCTTGTTTTTTATCACTAAGTTGTTTTATAATGATTTATTCAGTTTTATTAGCTTCCAGGAGCTAGGACTTCAAATCAATGATGGTCTATTCTAACTCCTTGAGGGTTTTGGAAGCTTCCCTCTCTCTTGATTTAGTAGCTTCTTTAATCTCTTGAAGCTCTCTTCTTAGTACCTTGTTTTGTTTTTTAGTTTTTCCTAGTTCTTCAATTACACTAAGGATTTCTTCTTCGATGTTCCCTTCTTCTTCATCTTATGAATGCTTATCATATTGAGTTTTCATTCCCATAAACAAAATCTCTGAATTTTCATCTTTACTCATGTCTGAAGGGCTGTTGTCTTCTTTGGAGTAGAAATTTTTCTTTTTCTTATAGAACTTATTCTTGTATTTTTTTTCCTGGTTGTGAACTTCTTCATCATTCTCCTCCTGTATGGGATAGGGACATTTGTTGGCAAAATGTCCAATTCTACCATACTTGAAACATTTGAAAGGTAACTTTCCTTTATATTTTCCAAATCCTTTCTTGAGTTTCTTTATAAAGTTGGCCTCTTCTATATCTGATATATCTGATAACTCATCATTGGTCTTTTTCTCCTGCCTCATCTTTGTCTTAGATTCTTTAAAGGTTGTTTCATCTTTTGTTGATTTATCATTCCTTGTATTCATTTCATATGCTGTAAAAATTCCATGAAGCTGATCAACTGTGAGTGTGCTTAGATCAATTCTATCTTCAATTGTAGAAATATTTGCATCATATCTCATAGGTAATGCTCTTAGTAATTTTTTCACAATTGGTTTATCTACAATTTCTTCTCCTGCCGCTCTGATTGAGTTAACCCCTTCATCTACCCTATGAAAGTACTCAACAATATTTTCTTCTTCTTTCATTTTCAGATTTTCAAACTGATTTCTATAGGTCTGTAGTTTGGATTCCTTGACTTTGTCATCTCCTTCATATACAACCTCCAACTTGTCCCACATTTCTTTGGCTGATTTACAATGCACAACCTTCACACATATAGAATTAGTCAACCATCCTAGAATTCCATTAACTGCTCTTGAGTTGTCATTACATACTTTATTTCATGCAACGTCTTTGGGTGGAGTAGTTGGTGCAGTGTAACCATCTTCAACATATTTCCAGATATCAAAACCAATATCCACATGAATTTTTTCATTCTTATTTTCCACAGAACATAGCCTTCTCCATTGAACAATGGTGCTTTGTTGTTAGACATTACCTCTTGTTGATCCATCTTCAGGATCTACCTTCTAGTTGTTAGACTGTGTTGAAGGCAACCTCGTTCTAATACCAATTGTTGGAATACTGAGAGGGGGGGGAGGTGAATCAGTATTACCATTTTTAACAATTAGTAATTATTTTTTCTTATTTTATTGATTACCACAATGAATTAACAACAAATTGTATGTAAAATCAATTATATAAATATATTTAACATCAATTACAAGGTTTTATAAAGAATAGTGAAGGAAACCAATCCTCTTTAGAGCACCAACTCTAGGAGACACCAATCCCCTTCTTCAGGGCACCAACCCTAGGAAGCACCAAATCCATCGTCTTTAGGGCACCAACCCTAAGAAGCACCAACTCCCTTGTATTTAGGGCACCAACCCTAGGAATCTCCAACTCCCTTATGTTTTACAATTTTCTTAGTAAAGATATGAATCCTTCCATGCTCCTCCATTCCACCCTTACTACATAAGTATCTTCCACTTTAATTTTTGGAATCTGCTTTTGTTTTTGATCTTCTGATCTGGAATGCAGAGACACTTTATTCTCACTACTCTTTATTGTTTATATACTCTTCCAACTGGTGTGAGATATGAAACATTGTGTCCCTTTGTTTGTACCATCGCACCTCTTCAATTTAACATTAACAATAATCACTTTTATTATTCAAACATTTATTGTTAATTATTTTAATTTAGTGAGAGTTATTTTCGTAAATCGATCACAGGTATGGATAGATTTCTTTTAAACTCAATTCCATATTCCTGCAAATATTTGCAGAAGTCAATTTCTGTAGAGGCACTTCCTTCAAACCATTTATATGTGACCACAGGTGTAGAACTACATGCTTATTAATTTAATCACTACCTTCTTCTTTCCTCCTTTTCCTTTTAGCCCCCATATGTCTAGCGTTGGGACCGTGTTCTTCGGTACTTTGTCCTTCGGGACTTTAGGACTTTGCAACCTTTCAAATCTCCCGAATTAGATTTCGCCGAAACAAATCGGATGATCAGTACTCAATCCTTTGTTTAGATGTACAATCCAGGCTTATTAGAGGCCTTTCAAGTAAATTGTCAGTCATGACTTGATCAACAATTGAATGGACGGTTCTCGTTCATTTCGGGAATTCAGGACTTTGTCCTTTGCGACTTCCATCCTCTTTACAAATCTCCTGAATAAAGAACACATGTCCATAGTCTTCAATAGTTCATAATGATCCTGAAGTATTATTTAAATCAGAAGACTTATGTCCACTTCAAGACTTCGGGACTTAGGTCATTTGCTGGTGGTGAAACTCTCGAAGTAAAAAATCCTGAAGTGACATAACTTGTTGATGTCACTTTTTGACATGGTACTTCCTGAGTGGATGCCACATGTCACCTGGATTCATGGCTTATGTGTGCTTAAAGTACCTAAGGGACCTTGAAACTTGTCACCACCTGATTGGGCCACGTGTCTTAACCTCATGACTTTGGAACTTCGGTCTTCGGGACTTCGAGTAATTCGATTTCTCCACTTCCCAATTCTCCCAAAGTGAGATTCCCCAAAGTGTAACCTCCTCACAACTTTTAACCCGAAATGAATGTTGTTTGTTGATCATGATCTTAGATCGACGACTCGATATGTCTGTGATGCTGCTATGCCTTGGTTTACATCCAACATCTCTTCTTCCTTGCTTACCCTATCCTTCCACTTGAAGTGATCCAACGGCTATCGACAATTCAGGTATTCAGAATCTCAACCCTTTTGCCTTGCTTATCCTATCCTTCCACTCAACTTGATCCATTGGTCGAGAATGGTCTCGAAGCAGATCAACAATCAAGGATGATTGCAAGGTCCTCAACTAGCACGACATTTAAAACTATTGTTGATTTCTGCAATGGAAATTGCTCGTTGGTAGTGGAACCGATGCCAACCATAGATCTATTGACAGGTGACCGTCGATGGTCGATGTGGATTCTCGAACCATAAATTGTGCATGGTTTATCCCATCGTCAAAAATCCACAATTGAATTTGTACATTTGTTGGTGGATCAACCACAGTCATCGATCTTTGAATCTATAAGATATGACAGTCTACACTAATTGTGGGATTGGAAATAACACATTGTTTAATTCTCCTTTTTCTCTTCGCAATCTATCCCTGTCGTTGATCTGGTGCTTGTGTATCCAATGGTCCTGATTTGATCTGATCATGTTTCTATAATTCTCTTTCCCTTCCGAGTTTCATGTTATTCAGTTGCAAACCCTCTCGAGCTTTAATTTATGCATGCTTTAATTTGAGCTTCATGTGCATCATCTCTTCTCAACTTCTGATCTTCATTCGCTAACCCTCGTGAGATTTTTAATCTCTGCATATTGTCATACTACATATATTTATTTGACATGAACTCTGCATACTGTTATACTGTTTGACATCAATGACAACACATTAATGAGACTATGTCCAACACCTAGAATTGTAAGAACATCAATATGGTGTTGTGCACTAAGGACAGTGCCAAAATAAGGGGAGGGGGATGTAACACCCTAGTTTTTTATCCCTATGAACTAGAATGTATTATGAAAATATGAATTAGGTTGGTGAGTCAGTAAAGTTGGAAAGGGGCCAGAGTGCCCATAAATGTAATACATCTATATATATTAATAAAATACATCGCTGGCTACAAGGCTGATAAGGACAAAAGAGATAGGGGGCTATGATTCCATGAGAAAGGGGGATAAAGGGGCTGAGTATTTTTATTATATTTTATTTACCCATAATTGATTTTATGGATAAAAGTGGTTATATGAGCTTCTTAGGGAGGCCATGTGGTTCTTGATTTCATGTAATTATATAAACAACTCTTTGGGATGTTTGGGGGGTCACTTGATCTTCTCCATTCACTCTTACACTCTTCTCACTCTTTCATTATTGGTTCCTCATTCTTTCTAATTCATGTTCTCTCGGTATGAGCCTCGAAATGAATGGCTAGAAGAGGAGAGCAATTGCTAGATGTTTGTAATAAATTATTGATCATTCTGGGTGGGAATGGATGCCTATAGTCATGTGATTGATGGTAGTTCTAAATAAATTGTTCGCAACTGAGAATCCTTGGAGTTTCCAACATGGAGATTTCATGACCAGTAACACTAAATCCATGGAGAGAAATGGAACAACTTGGGGGACTGCATAGCAGAGAAAGGGGTTCATTTCTTTGGGTTGTGCAGAATGAAGGGGAAAGAGAGATGGAAATTATGATTGTTGTGTGGTTGGGAAAACCTAAGAGCTTATTATCCAACTTTTGTGTGCTTTATATTTGGCCTAGGACTTGTCCTTGTGGATTCATAACCCTGGCTTGGGGGTGACCTGTTGTTGAGAATAGGAACAACAATGTTTATGGTTGGGAGGAACGTCCTTGGTCTGTAACCAGTTGGTGATGGTTTAATTAAAGATAAGTTCTATTTTTGTTTTATGTATAATTACATTTCATTGTGTATTATTATTATTATCTCTGAGAGATGTATTTATAATGTGTCTGCTTGTTGGTTATTTCTATGCATGGTGCATTGTTCCTTTCTAGGATGGTTTGGCATGAATCTTGGTTACTGCAATGTTTCATGATTCTTTTTGAATTAAATGTTATCATAATTCAAAATTAGGTTTAGAAGTGTGTTCTTGAGTATCATTCCCAACCTTTTGGTGGATGGGTATGTTACATAGAAGACTTGAAGTTCGTTTCACTATTAGACCCCATGAAAGGACAAAGGTATGTAGAACCAACAAATAGAAAAGAGCTTGATAATTTGTATAATATGATTGCACGTATGGATGATTACATCAATCCTACAGTTGAAGACATACTCAGTTGGAGGAGTATTATCTCATGTGTGTCAGACTCGGAATATGGTCTTGAGAATTGGCAACAAAGAATGCATGAAGTATCAACAAGGAAGTGTGCTCGAATTACCCACAGATTGAGATGGATTGGAACCAAAATAGTTGAACCTCCAAAGTATAGTGGATTAACACCTATAAAATATTTTAACAATGAGTTTGAAATGAAGATTCAAAATTAGTAGAGACTCTTGGCCTTATATGTTGCACTGAAAGCAACTTCAACGAGATGGTGCGTTGCACAAAAATATGGTATAAAATATTGGCAGCAGTGCAAGAGGTTACTACAAGTCAGATTTGGGATAGAAAATGAAAGTATCATGCAGATGTATAATGGATTAAGTTTTCCAACAGATCATGTTACAAATTATATTGCGCAATGGAGATTGGTACCAAGACAAGAATGTACTCACTCAATTGTGCATACTTTAGACACAATTCCCAATAATTTGTACATAGAACTAGAAGTGTTTAGAGGGACATGAGATTGAAAAGAGATGACCAAGAAATTCAAGATAACATTCAACTTTGAAAGTAATAATCCTTTGATTGAATCAACATTGTAGGTGCTCAAGAATAATATTTTTGCATCAAAGGACTTGTTGGGGTTAGTGCCTTTGTGTAGTGCACCTAGACTCACTGCGACAATTGAAGAGGTCGTGCATTGCTATAATGTCACAGAAAAAGTCAAAGACAAGGAAGATCCAAGGAATTTGTATATATCATAGGTTGAAGGGGAGCGCGTAATAGGACCAGAACTTGAATCTGCAATATACGCTAAGCCCTTAAGGACACGTAAAGTAAACATTGGTGGTACAAAAGAAAAACCTAAGTTTGCTAATATCAAAGATTATTGGAGCAATGAAACAGTTGAAAAGATCATTGACTTACTATGTGAGTACCGAGATATGTTTCCAATAATGTTCTCAGAGATGAAAAGAATCGTTGGAGAATTAAGAGAAATGAGGATTCCATTAAATCTAGATGCAAAACCTGTGCGATATAGACCCTATAGAATGAACCAGAAATATACGGAGAAATTAAATGCAGATATAGACATAATGTTAGAGCCTGGAATTATAGAACTTGTTGAAGAATCAGAGTGGATAATCTCTATGGTATTTCAAGACAAGAATACATGAGATATCAGAATATGCATCGATCTGAGGAAGTTGAACGATGCATGTTTACATGACCATTTTCCAACTCATTTTATAGATTAAGTATTAGAGAATGTAGGGGGTCAAGAAGCTTATTCTTTTACAGATGGATTCTCAAGATACCATCAGATCATGATTGCACAAGAAGATCGATATAAGACGATATTTGTGACATAATGTGGTTGTTATCAATACACGGTTATGCTATTTGGGTTGAACAATGCACCGACGATATTTTACAGAGTAGTTGTTGCAACATTCAAAGAGTTTATTCATAAGTTTTTAGAAGTGTATTTAGATGATTGGGCAATCTTTAGTCTATTAAAAGATCATGTTGAACTTTTGCATTTAATGTTGGATAAGTGTAGGAAATACCATATCTCATTAAATCTAAAGAAATGTACTTTTTGTGTGCCTTTTGGAATCTTGTTGGCCCATGTGGTGTGTAAACATGGATTGTTAATAGACTCTGCAAAGATAGTTGTAATTGCATTTTCCACCACCGACGTCAATCTGATAGCTGGAATCCACATTGGGTCATACATGATATTATAGGAAATTCATCAAATGATATGCATAGATCACAACCCCTATGGAGAATTTATTGAATAAGGAAGTGAAGTATCAATGGAATGATGAATTTTAGAAGAGTCTGGATACACTAAAACAAAATATGGTCACTGCGTCGATTCTAGTTTTTCCTGAAAAAAAAACAAAAAAATCCATGTACATGTGCATGCATTATCGATAGCATTGAGAGAATCTTTGGCACAACCAGGGGAAGGAAATATAGACCATTCAATTGCATTCCCCAACAAGAATTTATCCTATACAGAGCAGAACTATACTACGACGGAATGATAAGCTTTGGTGATAGTATATGCCTCATAGAAGTTCAGACATTACCTACTTGCATCACACTTCAAGATGTATAAAGACCACTCTGCACTGAGATACCTAGTGAACAAGTCGGTGTTGGGGGGACGAATATGTAGGTGGATACTATTGTTCCAAGAATACGACTTTGAGGTGATCGTGAAACCATGGAAGTTTAACTCAGGACTGAATCATTTGTCGTGCATACTATCAGGTGAAGATGCATGGAACTTGGATGATATTTTCCCAGATGTGCACTTGTTTGCAATTCAGATGGTGGATGACTATTTTGTAGAAATAGTTTAGTTTTTTAGCACAGGAGAAGCCCCACCATACTTCATAGTGGCATAGAAAAAACAACTTGTAGTGAAGGAAACAAACTACTAGTTGATAGCTAGAAATATTTACAAGCTAGGCGCATACGATATTATGTGACGTTGCGTATTGGAGCATGAAATAAATATGATACTGTTAGAAGCACATGAAATTGTTGTAGAAGGACACTACGTAGGAAAAGAAACAACCCAGAATATTTTGCGTGCATGGTTATGGTGGACTACCCTGCATAAATATGCTAAAGAGTTTTTTCAGAGTTGCGACGTGTGTTAGTGTGACATCCTATTCTACTGAGCACACTTATATTGACTTATTCTTTGAGGACACTTGAGTGCAAGTGATCCGGTTATGGTACATTATGATTTTGTTTTGAATATGAGTTATATATGATGATGATGATGATGTATTGTGATTCATTGTTACTTTCAGATATATATGTATTGACAAATATTATTGACGAGCGCTTCCGAGTGTGCAGGACATATGACAGGTTATGGATGTTGATGGCATCAATGAACTTCCTTGGACTCTAGATTGAGTTAGGGAGTGAACTGTATTTCTTTGAATATTTCATTTTATGCACATGTGATATATGATTGATTATAATATGATTTATGTACATGGATTATTGGCACTATTTTTGTCAGTGGATGCAGGCTTGATGATGCTTGTTAATCCGACTCACATAAGGAGTAAAGGGACCATGCACATAAACCATACATTTGAGGGAGAGGTGTGGCAGTGTCCTTGTCACAGCCTACTAGCACTCCCACCATGACCTGAACTGTAGGTTAGCAATTACCTAGTTCAAGAGGTCAACGATGTCATGAGGGAGGACTGAGATAATAGCTCACGAAGAATTCTAAGGGTTGTGAAATAAGGTGGAATCATTATTCCTTAGAAGCCCTTAGTCTCTCACAAGGTCGACCAAATGGAGTGTTGACTCCAAGGTTCGAACAACTTCCAAAACCAATCAAAGGCGAGTGACACCCTTGGAGCACGGAGGTGCATCTTGAAGGGCATGTCGCATAATTAAAATGTGAGTCAATAAATCTAGATGGCCTAGAAAATTAATAAAATGCTTAGACCTTGATAGGACAGAGTATTAATTAATAATTAAATTATAAACTTAGAAGCCTAACCAGAGTCTAAGCCCAAAATCTAGACTAAGTCTAAGTCTAAATTTAAATAAAGGATTAAATAAAATAAGAAATAAGTTAAAAGAATTGAGATAAAATCAAACTCTAGGAAAAGAGGCAATAAAAATTTAAAGGTTGGGAAAATTGCACATGTGCGCATGAAAATAATAAAAAGATTTCTAAATAGAAAGAAATAAAACACAAGAGAATATGTGCACATAGAATAACATCTTGAGTCAAACTACCACTAAGTCTAACTAAAAGAAGATTCATAATCCAACTCTAACTAAGATCTAGTTAGGGGACACTCATTAAATGAGAATTTGGGGAACAAAGGGACAACTAA
>ML797034.1:103726-126813 GCA_009831015.1 Picea engelmannii
AATTTCTAATTAATCTTTGTATTACTTCACAAGGACTATATGATGGCATATCGGATGCGTTATATTTTAAGAATTGGATCTTTGATGTAGAATGACTCTCACTTCATTAATTACTTATGTCTTGAGCGACCTCAATGTTACCTGCAGAAACTTTTTTGCTAGCTTAAGGACAGTTGTACCTAGCGACATAGAGGAGAGTTAAATTTGATTCTACTAAGTATTATTAAATGCAGAAGATTGGTACAACTTTGAAAGTCTCCTTACTCTATTGTTCTTCCCTACATAGAAATTAAAAATATTACTAAATTTAGTAATGATTCATACTAAGGGTTTAGTTGTATTTTGAGGATGGGAACTATAAGAATTATTATATGAACTTAAAAGATTAGCCTAAGTGTTGATCATTATGGGTTTTTAATTATAAACAAAAAAACGAACTTGACTTATGGAGGAGCTCTTAAAAGACTCGATTAACAATAATGTATTGAATAATAATAATAATGGTCCTTCCTTGTGTTTAGTTAGTTTTGGTTGGAATGATTTTAGGTTGTAAAATAAATGCTAGGATTTAAGCGTTACTCTAATAATGAATGAGTACTTAATTGAAGTATAGTTTAATCTAGATATGGGAATTTCTAGACTAATTAATTGTTATAATCATAATTGTAGGATTGTTTATAATAGATTTAACCAATAAATATTGAACAATAATAATAATGGTCCTTCCTTGTGTTTAGTTAGTTTTGGTTGGAAATGATTTTAGGTTGTAAAATAAATGCTAGGATTTAAGYRTTACTCTAACAATGAATGAGTACTTAATTGAAGTATAGTTTAATCCAGATATGGGAATTGCTATACTAATTAATTGKTATAATCATAATTGTAGGATTGTTTATAATAGATTTAACCAATAAATATTGAACAATAATAATAATGGTCCTTCCTTGTGTTTAGTTAGTTTTGGTTGGAAATGATTTTAGGTTGTAAAATAAATGCTAGGATTTAAGCATTACTCTAACAATGAATGAGTACTTAATTGAAGTATAGTTTAATCCAGATATGGGAATTGCTATACTAATTAATTGGTATAATCATAATTGTAGGATTGTTTATAATAGATTTAACCAATAAATATTGAACAATAATAATAATGGTCCTTCCTTGTGTTTAGTTAGTTTTGGTTGGAAATGATTTTAGGTTGTAAAATAAATGCTAGGATTTAAGCATTACACTAGCAATGAATGAGTGCTTAATTGAAGTATAGTTTAATCCATATATGGGAATTGCTATACTAATTAATTGTTATAATCATAATTGTAGGATTGTTTATAATAGATTTAACCAATAAATAATTAGATTGATGTGAAGCTCAAGTTAATTATTGTAATACTTTTGCGTAAGAGAGTCCTTAATTAATTACATGGTTTTATTATATCACCCTAATTTATAAAATAAAACCAATAAATGAGTAACCCTTAAATAAGGATTAATATTGTTTCTCTTATATTAAGTTCTCTATACTTGCCATTAAAGACGTCTAGTACTTATGGTTAACCTTAATCAAGGCATGAGAAAGCTTGTCTTTAATTAACGATAATAATAATTCATGGTTAAATCGTGCATATATATATATATATATATATATATATATATATATATGAAAAAACAATATCCCATTACTTACTCAATTTGGTTATTTCTCTATATCTTTGGTGTTGTATTAAGTAAAATGAAGGAGATTCTTTACAATTAGAGACTTGGGAAACCTTCTAGAAGAGATGAAATTCCCATGGTTCGACAAGTAACGTTACATGCATTTGAAAAATGGGTCGTAGACTTTGTTGGGTCGATTAATCCACTTGTAAGATAATCCAAAGATAGGTATATGATTACTGTGATGGACTATCTAACCAGATGGGATAAGGCAGAGCAAGTTAGAGACTGTAGGGTGGAGACAACTACACCATTTTTATTTGAAAATGTATTCACAAGGTTTGGATTCCCAGGAGTACTGATGAGTGATCAGGGAATGAACTTTCTGAATAGGACTATTGCAACATTAACAAAGGAATTTCAGATCCACCATCATAAGTGTATACCATACCATCCCCAGGAAAATGGCATAGTAGAAGCGTTCAATAAGATTCTGGAACATGTGCTGACAAGGGTTTGCAATGTAAGTCGAGATGACTGGGACTTGAAAATTCATGTAGTGTTATGGGCATATAGAACTATGATAAAGAAGATGACAAGATAGACTCCATTCAGGTTGACATATGGACATGAAGTTGTTATGCCGATGGAGTTTATTGTACCAAGTATGCACATTGCTACGATGAAGGAGCTTACAGATTCTGGCACAGTGGAAAAAAGACTGTCAGAACTTATGGAACTAGAAGAAGATTGTTTTGTCGCAGGTTTTCATTAGCAGGTACAAAATGTGCAGAAGAAATTTTAGACATAAGACTTAGTGCTACTTTATGACAACAAGTTTTTGTAGCACCTAGGGAAGCTCCAAATGCATTGGTTAGGACCATATGTGATAAGGTTCGTTATAGAGGCAAGTGTTGTTCAACTGGAGAAGTTAGATGGAGAATTTATAGAAGGTAGGTTAATGGAAGTAGGATGAAACTGTATAGGGACAATCGTGCTTCCATGCACTAGTCTGAACTACACATAAAGTGTACCATAGTTTATTATAGTGTAGGTGTAAAGATAAATAAAAATTAAACAAAAGAAGAAAAAGCAATAAAAAGTGTTCTACATAAGAGACAGAAGATTGGAAGGAAGCATAAACTTATTGTTTAAACAATTAAGTTAGAAAATGTAGCAGAGAAGAAGTAAACATGGAAGATTTGTGGGAAAGAAGGAATATTGGAATGCGACAGAAGTAGATGAAGAAAGTGAGAAAAAAATCTAAGAGTATCCATAATGGGATGTGCAAAAAATAGCTACCATGACGGTGAAGTAGTGGCGTCGTGTAGCCATAAATGCAGATCGAAAATAAGATTTTGATAATTTGGAGAATATAACAAATAATTCATCGAAGATACAGAGTTAATGTGTTGAAATATTGGCCAATACAGAGAGGGAGGGGTTTGAATCAATATTGCTTCTTTTTCAATATTTTTAATAATAATTAATTTTTAAAATTATTAATCACAACAATTGATCAACAAGAATGTAATGAAAACATAAATTAAATATAACAATCACAAAAAATACAAGTTACAATTTGTAGGAGACACCAATCTCTCTTATTTTGAGCACCAACTCAAGGAGACACCAATCCCCTATTTAAAGCACCAACTCTAGGAAGCGCGAACTCCCTGTTTTCAAGCACCATCTTCAGGAAACACCAACTCCATGTTTTAGGCTTCAACCTGTAGAGGACTCCAATCCTCCCTTCCACCCTCACGTCATGTGAATGTTTTACATTATTCCTTGGACTCTATCTATGGTTGATCTTCTGAATTGGACCACAGAGACATCTTCCTTTCATCATATCTTCTATTTAAATAATCTTCCAATAGGTGTATGATATTTGAATCATTGTGTCTCGTTGAAAAAGAGAATTGATTCAATGTGCCTCTTCATACACTTAATATTATTATTTAGGAACACATTACTTTTATTATTTAAAAAAAAACTATTCAATTACAATTTAGAACCCTTCTTTTCCTTGTCTAATTAGGTCTCTTAGTATTTTATGGAGTCGACCCCTTTTTATTTCGATCTCATACTTATTCATTGCATTCTCAGTTCTTTAATACACAAATTTCAAACCTTTTAACGCTCTATGGTACATTTTCCATGTTGTTTATGTTTTATCCCATAGACACTTTTTCTATTTACCAGGTGAACTTACCCTATAACCAGGTGTTATCCAACATTTTTACCCTTCGTTGCCTCATGTTTTCCATATAACCTTGGTTTGTGACCGAGAGCAACCAACACAAGACTTATCTTGCGTTAATTAGATCGACAGTTCTTATATGATCAAGTGTTGAATGGATGGCCTTGGCTTATCTAGGCGCTTTAGATAGATCCACGGTTCAATTTAATCAACCGACAAGTGGATGATTCGTGGACTCATGAACTTGCGAACTCGGGCTTATATTGGCATTAATTAGATCAATGGTTTGGATATGATCAAGTGTTGAGAGGATGATCCTGGATTTCCTAGGCATTTTTAGATAGATCCACGATTTGGATTTAATCAACCATTCAATGGAAAATCCTCATTCATTTCAAACATGGATTTTACTTAGAATTATTTTACGTGGCATGTTCACGGACTCGCGAAGTCACATGTTTTCTCAGGTGTCATCAAAATGAACACCCAACTTCCGGTAGCTCCATAGTGAACCTATACTTAGAAATTTTTAAGTGATTATTCTCAAGTTCACGGAGTTGCGGACTCATGGAATCACATGTATTCTCAGATGTCATCAAAATGCATGCCCATATTCCGCTACCTCCATAATGAACCATACTTAGAAACTTTTAAGTGATTCTTTATAGGAGTCTGACTGATAGAATATGATACTTAGCTATTTTTGAGGAGGGTATGCAGTGGACTCACGGAAAAATATCCAAGCCATCAAATCGTGGTTTCATTTTGATCCAACGATCGTCGATCAATTAACTTCGTCCATCAATTCCACCATCCAATTGTGCTATTATTTTGATCCAACATTGTTCTTAGTTCTTTACTATCGATTCCTGCAACTTCCACACTTATAATGATCATATCATTGATCAATAGAATCTCAAGTAGATTTGGAACATGTTCCTTTGGATCCGTGTTCATATAATTAATGTAATTTATTTGAGTACCAGATTTTGATCTTTTTTTTTTTTTTTCTATGGGACAACTTCAACCTTGTATGTATTAGAATAAAAAACCATCTTCTCACTATTCTCATTACACCATATGTTTCATAAGAGTTAATTATCTTGTAAAAATCTCATGCAACTAGTATAACAAGGTAATTATCTAGATGATAAACCCATATTAACCCTTTTTGACATCAATGACAACATAACATCATGTCCAACATTCTCCCCCTTTGGCATTGATGGAAACTAAGTAAAAAACATTTATTTTAACTGATTTTTACTGTTTATTGTCCCCCTTTGACAACAATAACAAAACATACATTTCTCTGCTCCCATTGAGGTTTTACTCCCTCTGAGGTTATACTCCCCCTGCCCATGTGCTCCTTCTTTGATGAAGCTTGTGCAATTCAATTAGATATGGAGATTACCCTCAATTTATGTCTAAGGTATTCAAAAGTACTCTTGGGTAAAGGTTTTGTGAATATATCTGCAATTTGTTTTTTAGTATCCACATATTCCACTTTAACAATTTTTTGAGAAACTTGTTCCCTTAAGAAATGAAATTTAATTGGGATATGCTTGGTTTTTGAGTGCACGACAAGATTCTTAGATAGATTTATGGCATTGGTATTGTCACAGTTAATAATAATAGGATGATCATACTTTACTTGTAGGTCTTCTAGGGTTTGTTTCGTCCAGATGACTAGAGTGCAACAAGATGCAGCAAAAATATATTCATCTTTTGTTGTAGATAGTGATATGGATGACTGCTTTTTACTTAGCCATTATACCAGACATTTTACTAAGAAGAATGCTATTCCACTAGTGTTTTTCCTGTTATCCACACTTCCAGCCCAATCTACATCAGTATATGAAGTTAAAGTGAAGTGTTATGTTTTTGGATACCACGATCCAAAATCCAACGTGCCTTTGAGATATCTAAAAATCCTTTTAACTTCCTTCATGTGAGTCTCTTTAGGTGTAGATTGAAATATGGCCACTAATCCTACAACTTGCATGATATATGGTCTTGTTGTTGTTGCATATAATAGGCTACCAATCATTGATCTATACATGGTTTGGTCTACATTTAGTGATTCATCATCCTTGCTTAGTTTGCATCCTGCAATCATAGGAGTGATCATAGGTTTGCAATCTTCCATTTGAAATTTCTTCAACATTTCTTTAATGTATTTGGTCTGAGATATGAATATTCTTTTTTCTGATTATGAAACTTTGTAATCCTAGGAAGAATCTCAGTTCACCAAGCATTGACATCTTGAATTCATTTTTCATTTCTGTAGAAAATTTCTTGCTTAGAGGATTTAGATTATTTCCAAAGATGATATCATCCACATATACTACAACAATAATCATATTATGATTTTCAATTTTAATATAGATATTGATGTCAATGGCTCCTCGTTTGTATCCTTGTTGTTGTAGATGATTATCAAGTCTTGAAAACCATGCCTTGGGAGCTTGTTTGAGACCATACAATGATTTCTTTAATTTGAAGACATATTCTTTATTTTATGTTAATATAAATCCTTCAAGTTGTTCTATATAAAATTCTTCCTCTAGATTTCCATTTAAGAATGTTGATTTGACATCCATTTTATATATTTTGAAGTTTTTAAAACTTGCAAATTCCAAGAACATTCTGATAGCTTCTAATCTGGCTACTGGGGAAAATGTTTCCTCAAAGTCAATCCCTTCTACTTGTGCATATCCTTTTCACACCAATTTTGTTTTATTCCTTATAATTTGACCATCTTCATTAACTTTATTTTTAAAAATCCACTTGGTCCCTACCACTTTTTTGTATTTTGGTCTTGAGACAAGTTCTCAGGTCTGATTCTTCTCTATTTGATCAATCTCTTATTTCATGGCTTTAATCCAATCTTCATCTTTGTTGGCCTCTGCAAATGTTTTGGGTTCTATCATGGAGAGCGTTGCTTGTTCTGATTCATATGTTATCCCTCTTTGTGTTTCAACTCCAACACCTTTGTTGCCTATGATTTGAATTTCAGGATGATCTCTTTGTACTATTCTTGATGGGTCTATTGATTCTTTCTTTGGTCATGCTTCCTCTTCATTTTCTTCTTCACTTTGTGATTCTTCTTCTTGTATTTCTTCAGTTTCATCATCATCATCATCATCCTTTCTTCTTTCATCAACTTGTCAATTGGATTGAGATTTGATTCTTCTTGATGTTAGATCATTCACCTTTACATTTTTACTTTCTACAATTTTGTGCAATCTCAAATTGTAGCATCTGTAGGCCTTTTTATTGGATGAGTAAACAAGAAATATACCATCATCTGATATGGAATCAAATTTTCCTATAATATTATCATCTCTTTTTATATATCATTTTTTCCCAAAGACTCTGAAGTGTCTAACTGATGTTGTTCTGCCAAACCACAACTCATATGTGTTGGAGTTACTTCACACACACCTAGGATTTATTTTTCCTAAGGTTTTTCCTATGTTTATTAGTCATTATTAATTCTCCTATATTTTAGGAAGAATATTCCTCTAGGGAGAATATTCTCTTCAATTTTCACTTCATTTTGATAAGTTGAGTGGAGTATAGATGCTACATTGGGATTATCACCATGCAACATTGGGATCATCACCCGCTAATGCGTATTTTCATTGGGATCATCAAGAGACTAGCACATTACTCATGATTCTCTGATCTCCTCCTCACTTCACTCTGTTTCAGTTAGTTAACTGAAGATTGATAGACTAGTTAACTCAGAATAGGTGGAAATTCACTCCCGTAACTGCCCGAGAGACTATACTAGGTGGAAGTTTACTCCTGTAACTACTAGTGTGTGTCCAGATCACTCTAGACCACCACTATGGTGCATTATTTATTCATGTAGCCTATATATATTGTAAATTATTCACTCTTTGAATTTGGAATACGGTTAATGAGAATTCTTCCATTCTTGATCTCTTGCTTCTTCTTTCTCAATTTCTCTCTGCAAATGTGTGTGGTATTTTATAGCTAGATCTATTATGTGTAGTTTCAACACATTTACATGGTATCAGAGCCGACAAACTACTAAGAAAAAACTATACCAAATTATTTTTGCAGGTACTGAAGATTGAAGAACGCAGAAAAGTTGGAATCTATGTTTTACTCACTGACAATACTTCTCACACCTCATAACTATTTGGAGTGGAAGCCAAATATTCTACTTCTTATCATAAGTAGAGGATTATACCAAATAACCATGTAAATGGAATTAGAACCTGATTCCAAAAATGAGAAAAATGACTTTCTCAATAGACAAGATATGGCCATAGGATTTATCTGCTTATCTATTTGTCCAGAAACTCTCCACCAAGTATATGATGTCTCGCAAGACTCAAATCCAAATGAATTATGGACCAGATTGGAGGTTCTATTTGGGAATAAATAAGATTGTGAATATTTCATGCATGAGGTTGAACAGATAGAGCTAGAAGAGAAGCCATAAGAAAATCAAACATTTTATTATGAAGAGTCTTCTACACAAGTATCTACAAAAAATTGTATTCCATTAATTGCAGGTGATGTCTACTCCATTTTAGAATTGTTTTCTGAATTTCACGTGGAAGATATATTTTATTCATCTTAGGAGTCACATGTAGACAATTTTCCATGCACCATGCATGCATCTTAGGAGCAACATGCATGCAGCGTGCATGCATCTCAGAAGACAAAAAGGGAGCCACACACATCAGATTCAATTATGATATTTTCAGAGAAAATTTTGTAGAAAAATTATATATTTGAATTCCTCTTGGAAAAATATCCAATTTCAAAAACAAAATCGTCTGAAATGGAGTTCGGGAAGTGAATTTATGATCATTTTAAAATCAACAAAATTTCAGTGTTTTTCCGGAAACGACCACACAGTTTTCAAAATTTCATCCAAAATTTATTTGAATCTTCTTCATTAAAAGAAGATAAAGTGGATGTGTGTGGACATATCAATGGTGCATCTACTTCATTAGATCCATGCAGACATCTACATCTTCAACAAAATCTTCAACGAGCACAAACTTGCACAATTGCAAGGTCTTCTTGGAGTGAAGGACAAGGTTGCTTAGCAACTGTTTTTTGTTCCTTCTCATTTTTTTTTATGCATTGTAATTTGAGTGGGGGGGTTTCCCAAATGAGGAAAGAGGTTTTCCCTCTTTCCTCATTTATATCAGTGTATCTTTTGTATTTTGGTACCTAACATGGCCTTGTTTCCGGGACCCATTCTTTATTTTCACCATAGTGATGTTCAGGGGGGTGTTGGAGTTACGTCACACACACCTAGGATTTCTTTTTCCTAAGGTTTTTCCTATGTTTATTAGTCATTATTCATTCTCCTATATTTTAGGAAGAATATTCCTCTAGGGAGATTATTCTCTTCAGTTTTCACTCGAGTTTGATAAGTTGAGTGGAGTGTAGATGCTACATTGACATTATCACCATGCAACATTGGGATCATCACCAGATAATGTGCATTGTCCTTGGGATCATCACCAGACTAGCGCATTACTCATGATTCTTGAATATCATCCTCACTTTACTCTATTTCATTCATTTAACCAGAGACTAATAGACTAGTTAACTCAGAATAGGTGGCAGTTCACTCCCGTAACTGCAATAGAGACTAGACTAGGTGGCAGTTTACTCCCGTAACTACTGGTGTGTGTCAAGATCACTCTAGACCACCACTATGGTGCATTAGTTACTCATGTAGCCTATATCTATTGTAAATTATTCACTCTTTGATTTTGGAATACGATTAATGGGAATTCTTCCAGTCTTTATCTCTTGCTTCTTCTTTCTCAATTTCTCTCTGCAAATGTGTGTGGTATTTTATAGCTAGATCTATTTTGTGCAGGTTCAACACATTTAAAATATGGTCTCTTGATGTAGGATAATCATCAAAAAGCACATGTGGAGGGACAAATCAGCACCTCAGCATGTCGTTGAATCATTTCAGAATCTTAACCGCTGGTGTTTCCTGCAATCTTGTTGAAATGATTGAAAACTGAAGAGGATCAAACACTTGGGAGCTGAGTGATCATGAGTGATATAGGAGTTTCACTCCTAGTCTTTAATGTAAAAAAACTTAGGTAGCAGTTAGGTTTTTTTTTCGAGAAGTCGAGTAGTTGGAAGGAATCCTAAGAACTCTCTAAGATAAATAGATGTTTTATATGCCCAAAGGGGGCTGATGCAATTTAGTAGGAGATTGTTCTGATTTAGTTGTTGCTTAGTTTTTAGTTGTTGTTTTATCATAGTTGTATCCATTTACTTTTGAATGAATATAACAAAGAAAAATTGATTTGATGCATGGTGTTGCTATTGTTTACAATTCCCTGTTATTTTGTTTTCATGAATGAATGAGTTGTGTTGTTGAGAATATGAAACTGTGAAGTGATTAGATAAGTTTTTTTTGTTCTCTCCGTTGAGTTAATGCAAGGTGTGCATACAGTCTGCAAGGAGTGCATTCATAGAGTCTGTTTCGACTCAGAAACTCAGGAGAGATAGCGCGAAACTTTCCCTTTGCAAGGAGTGCAAAGTGACTACTACAAGGTGTGCATGGTTGTTGCAAGAACTTAAGTCTTGCATGAGAATATGTTTTAAGGAGTGACATAGTCTGTGTCAATTCATAATCTTGGAAGAGATAGCGTGAATTTTATATTTGCAAGGAGTGAAAAAGGACTGCTGCAAGGTGTGCACGGTCGTCACAAGAAGCTAAATCTTGCATAAGAACCTGTTGCAAGAAGTGCACAGATTCAAGAATCAACTAAGTGTCGAGAACGAGACTGTGAAGCGCAAGGAGTGCGTAAAGAGATTTCTTTTGAAGAAATCACTAAGTCTGGATTTTGTCAGAGATTCCAAGTTTGCAAGGAGTGCGTTGGAATAAATGTTGGGAGAGAAAGCGACCAAGAATCAATAGAGAGGAAGAAGTCTGTTGAAGGTTGCGAAATGACGACTAATATTCATTCAGAGGGGTGAGATCATCCCAGGCCGTCAGATCTGGGAAAAGTTACACAGTTGTTAATCACAGGTTATTTCGAGGCTTCACAGATCAGAGGATTCGAAGCATCAAGGAGACAAAAATCTTGAAACTCGAATCCCAAAGTGAATGTAGACCATCAGATCTAGAGGGACGCATGGTGACGGATCACAAACTTCGGATAAAAGCACTTGGGTTTCAGTTGAGAATTGAAACTCCTGAAACCTGAAGTATGAAGTAAATCTGGACCATCATATCTAGAAGGATGCATGGCGACAAATCACGAGCTTCGGATAAAATCTTGGGGGTTTTAGTTGAGATTTGAAATTCCCGAAACCCGAAGTCCAAAGTGAATTTGGACCATCAGATCCAGAGGGATGCGTGGTAGAAATCTGCGCACTTCGAGAGAAAGAGAAAGTTGAGAGTTGATATTTCCAAAGTCCGAAATCTCGAAACGGTTAGAGTCATTGATTTGAGGAGGACACATGGCAGTATATTTTTCAGTGTCGAGAAAGAGAGGTTTGAGAGTTGGAAACTCTGAAACCCGAATCACGAAGTAAATCACGAGCATTGATTTAAAAGGAGAAGATTTGAACCATCGATTGGGAGGCCCCACCTAAGATTGCAATCTCAACGATCATGTTGCATTGCAGGGACAGAAAGTGATTAGACTTTAAAAATTGGAGAGAGGACCGCAATTGAAACCACGATATTGGAAAAGGGAGATGTGGCAGCTCGAGGTGAATTGTGGGGAGAAAAGCGGTGTGGCCTCAAACCACTTTAGGCCATGCCCGCAATCATGTGTTTATGCAAGGACGTAGCCCTAGATCACATATGGGAAAGGGATAATGAAAGAGGAGCTAGCGCCTGGAACTGGTAGTTCAACAACAAGAAAGGAGAGGTTGTGGGTGCCACATAACCTCCACTAGGAGACTGGAAGGGTTTGTGTTAAATCACTAGTGAGACCATTAAGGTTTCATAGATCCAATTCAGCTTTGAGAATCGAAGATCCTTGATCGGGAGGTTGAGCATCCCTTGGGAGAGAAGGGGGTCTGCATCAAGTGGTATCATAGCCTGATTTCGTGTGTAGATTTTAGGCAAAGGAGACAAAGGATATATTTTGATACCATCAAGTGGTATCAGAGCCTGGAATTTTTTTCAGGAAGCGAAAAGGATCTCAAAGGTGTAATCTGTGTGTGAGAGACAATTAACACAATTCTTCCAAGGATACGTGTGGAGCCACCTTTAGCCAATCGCGCTATGGAAAGAGAAATGAGAGAGATTCATGCAAGATGAGAGGCAATGGAGGCATCACATAGGAGGGAACCTGATGCTGTGGGCATCAGTGATGCAGAGAGTGAAGAAGTAGAAGTCGAAGAAGTTGCAAGAGAAAATGTTTTCAAGGAATGCTTGCTAAGAGCGGTTGTTAAATTGGGAGCTAGATCCAAAGTAGACATCCCAATGTATGAAGGCAATTTGGATGTTGAAGAGTTGTTGGATTGGATAAGATCCATGGAAAAATATTTTGACTATGAATATGTCGATGAGGAGAAAAAGGTTAGATACGTTGTCACTAGAATGAAAGGGCATGCAACATTGTGGTGGGATGAACTGTAGGCTAAGAGGATGAGAAAAGGAAAACAAAAGATAAAGAATTGGGATAGAATGGTAGCCAAGATGAAGGCTAAATTCATGCCCAAAGATTATCAGATAAATCTGTTCAGGAAGTTAAATAACCTGAGATAGAAGGGTATGACATTGAAAGAGTACACGAAGGAGTTCTACAAGATGAATATCAGGACTTGACAGTGAGAGAAGGATGAGGAAAAAGTTGTCAGGTATATAAATGTCCCGAGGTATGAAATCTAGGATGAGATCAACATGATGTCAGTGAGGACAATAGAGGATGATTATCATATTGCTCTCAAGGAAGAGGATAATTTGGTCAGGAAACAGAGTCAACGAAACAGAGGCAGAAGCCCAAGCAAAGGTAAGGGAGTTTCCCATCATAAGGCACATAAATCCAAATATGGGAATGAGAAACCACACAGTCACTTAGAAAGAAGAGGAAGTTCCCGAGGAAGACACGGTGGTGGAAGAAGTTCTTATAGAGGAAGAGGAAGGAGCAGAGGAAGAGAAGTAAGGTGTTATGCCTGTGGAAAGACATGACACATGCCTTGGGAATGTCCCGAGAAGAAGAAAGAAGGAGGAGGTGAAGCTCATATTTATGAAGCACAGAAAATGAATGTTGAAATAGAAGGTGCAGAGGATGGAAGATCCCTGATGTTGAGGAAGGTTCTCTTAAAATCAAAATCGGAAATTGAAAAGCTAGTGTAGAGGAACAGTCTATTCAGGACAGCTTGCAAGATGAAAGACATAGTATGCAAGGTGATAATTGATAGTGGGAGAAATGAAAATCTAGTATCCACAAAGATGGTGGAGAAAATGGAGCCGAAGACAACAGTACACCCAAATCCATACAAAGTCTCATGGTTGCAAAAAGGACACCAGGTAATGGTCACTAAACAATGCCTTATTGAATTTAAAATAGGTGGATATAGAGATGATATTATGTGTGATGTGATTCCCATGGATGTGTGACATGTTTTGTTGGGAAGACCATGGAAGTTTGACAGAAATGTCATTATGATGCAAGGAAAAATGCATACACCTTGGAGAACAATGGTAGGATAGACATGTTGTTGCCAATAGATGAGAGAAAGTAAAAGAAGAATCCAGAAAAAGCATACTTCTCATGAGGGAGAAGGAACTCCTAAAATAAGTCAAGAAGGAACACGAGATGCAGTTTGTTGTAGTGACGAAAACCATAGTTGTCCTTACAATTACTTCAATGGATGACTTGCCTGAAGAAGTTCAAGAACTGTTGGAGAATTTTTCTGACATAGTAGTGGATGAGTTATCTAACTCATTGCCACCCATCAGAAGTATCAACCATCATATTTATTTGATACCAGGAGAAAGCCTGCCAAACAAATAAACATACAGATTGACACCTCAAGAGAATGAAGAGGTAAAGAACCAAGTCCACGATTTGTTAGACAAGGGTTTGGTCAGAGAAAGATTGAGTCCATGCGCAGTACCAATTGTGTTGAGTCCAAAGAAGGATGGAGGATGGAGAATATGTATAGACTCGAGAGCCATTAACAAGATCACCACCAGGTATATATTTCCTTTGCCAAGAATGGATGACTTAATGGGTTGTTTAAGTGGAGCAAATTTCTTTTCTAAAATAGATTTGAAAAGTGGATATCACCAGATAAGGATGAGAGAAGGTGATGAATGGAAAACAACCTTTAAGACAAATTAAGGGTTGTATGAGTGGCTTGTTATGCCATTTGGCTAAACAAATGCCCCAAGTACTTTTATGAGGTTGATGAACGAAATATTGAAGGATTTCATTGGCAAGTTTGTTATTGTATATCTGGATGATATACTAATATTTAGCAAGACTAAGGAGGATCATTTGAGACATCTAACATTAGTGATGAGGAGACTACAATAGGAGAAGTTGTTGATAAATCTGAAGAAGTCCTCTTTTATGAAGACATAGCTCATTTACTTGGGTTTTTTTATCTCTTAAAATGAATTGAAGATGGATCCATCGAAGGTGAAAACAATCAAAAATCGTCGTCACCAAGGAGTATATTTGAAGTGATAAGATTCCATGGATTAGGAAGTTTCTATAGGAAGTTCATCATAAATTTAAGTGAAATTTGTGCACCAATGATGGATACAGTGAAGAAGAGGCACAAGTCTTTTAAATGGACAGAGGAGGCTGAGAGGAGCTTCAATATATTGAAGGAGAAGATATCAGAATGACCAATTCTAGTTTTGCCAAATTTCGGGAAGACATTTCAAGTGAGATGTGATGAAAGTGGAGTTGCAATTGGAGCGGTTTTGAGCCATCATAATAAACCAATTTCATATTTCAATGAGAAGCTAAATGAGACTAAGAGAAAGTACTCCACATATGATAAATAATTTTATGCTACAATTCAAGCCTTGAAGAAATGGAGGCACTACCTTGTTCCAAACTAATTTTTCTTGTATAGCGATAACCAAGCTTTACAATTAATAACCAGTCAGGAAAAATTAAATCAGAGGCATGCAAAGTGGATTGAGTTTATGCAAAATTTTACTTTTGTCATAAAAAATATTTACGGTAATGCTAACAAATTTGATGATGCATTGATCAAGAGATGTCTGATTTTGCAGGAACTTCAGGTCAAGACCTTGGGGTTTGAACACCTTAGGGATATGTATTGTGATGATCCATATTTCAAGGAATCATATGAAGCATGTGCAAATCTTGTGCTGAGAGACAGGAGCCAGTGGACAAAGTATATGATTCAAGACGGATTATTGTTCAAGGGAAATCAATTGTGCATACCAAAATTCTCAATGAGGGATAGCCTTTTGAAGGAGAAGCATAGTGGAGGATTGGCTGGACATTTCTTCCATGATAAAACATTTTCACATTTGAGAAGTTCATACTATTGGCCGGGTATGAGGAAAAAAGTGATAAAGTTTGTGAAAAAATGTAGAATCTTCCAACATGCAAAAGGTAAAAGACAGAACACTGGATTGTATCAACCATTTCCAGTACCAGAGAGGTCTTGGGATGCAATAAGCATGCATTTTGTGTAGGGATTGCCAAGAAAACAAAGAGGATGTGATTTCATATTTGTGGTGGTGGATAGATTTTCAAAAATGGCACACTTTATCCCATGCTAGAAGACCAGTGATGCAACACATGTAGCAAATTTATTTTTCAAGGAAGTTCTTCGACTTCATGGATTACCCAAAAGTATTTTCTCAGATAGAGATACCAAATTCGTTGGTAATTTCTAAAGAAAACTATGGAAGAATTTTGGGACAGATTTGTCCTTCAGCTCATCTTATCACCCTCGGACAGATGGACAGACTGAGGTGGTGAACAAAAGTTTGGGAAACTTATTGAGGAGTTTGGTTACTGAGCATCATAATCAGTGGGATTAGATTCTACCACAAGAAGAATTTGCATACAATGACTCACCAAAAAGGAGCACCGAAAAGATTCCATTCCAAATATTGTATAGAATGTTGCCAAGAGGAGTAGTTGAGCGCTGGAGCAGAAGATTTTGCTGCAGAAATGCAAAAGTTCCATAGCTATATCAGAGAACAATTGCAAAACTCTAGCCAAGAGTACAAGCGTAGAGTTGATCAACATCGTAGAGAGATTCAATTTGAAGTAGGAGATCAGGTTTTGGCACATCTCAAGAAAGAAAGGTTTACAAGAGGAACATATAACAAGTTGAAGATGAAGAATATAGGGCCATGTAAGATCTTAAGGAAATTTGATGAAAATGCCTATGAGATTGAGTTTCCAGATGATGTAGGCATATCACCCATATTCAACATATCAGACCTGTATCCTTATAAGGAAGATGACACAAGGAGATTAGAAGATCAAGAGAAGATTCAGTGGGAGAGGCAAATGTTGGTAGAAGAAAAACCATAGACAAAGAAGATCATTGATCAGAGGATTGGCAAGAAGACTAGGAGGAAGACCTATTTTGAATATTTGGTCAAGTGGAAGGGGCACCCAATAGAATATGCCATTTGGGAAAATGAAGTTGATATCCAAAAGCATGGAAATTCAGTGCAGGAGCTCATGGGCATGAGTCCATGAATTTTTGGCCAGAGGAGTATGATGCAGGAGCATCGTTAGAAAGCACACGTGGAGGGACAACTCAACACCTCAGTGCACCATTGAATCATTTCATAATCTTAACCACTGGCATTTTCTGCAATCTTGTTGAAATGATCGAAAACTGAAGAGGATCAAACGCTTGGGAGCCAAGTGATCATGAGTGATCTGGGAGTTTCCCTCCTAGTATTTAATGTAACAGAACTTAGGTAGAACTTAGGTTTTTTTTCGAGAATTCGAGTAGTCAGAGGGAATCCTAAGAACCCTCTAAGATAAATAGACGTTTTGTATGCCCGAAGGGGGTTGCTGCAAGTTAGTAGGAGATTGTTGTGATTTATTTGTTGCTGAGTTTTTAGTTGTTGTTTTATCATAGATGTAGCCATTTAATTTTGAATGAATATAACAGAGGAAAATTGATCCGATGTATGGTGTTGCTATTGTTTACAATTCCCTATTATTTTGTTTTCATGAATGAATGAGTTGCATTGTTGAGCATGTGAAATTGTGAAGTGTTTAGATAAGTTTCGTTTGTTCTCTCTGTTGAGTTAATGAAAGGTGTGCATACAGTCCACAAGGAGTCTGTTGACAGAGTCTGTTTTGCATGAGAATCTACTGTAAGGAGTGACAAAGTCTGTGTCAATTCATAAGCTCAGAAGAGATAGCGTGAATTTTCCATTTGCAAGGAGTGAAAAAGGACTGTTGCAAGGTGTGCACAGTCACTGCAAGAATCTAAATCTTGCATAAGAACCTGTTGCAAGAAGTGCACAAATTCAAGAATCGACTAAGTGTCGAGAATGAGACTATGAAGCACAAGGAGTGCATAAAGAGATTTCTTTTGAAGAAATCACTAAGTCTGGATTTCGTTAGATATTTTGAGTTCGCAAGGAGTGCGTCGAAATCAAGTTTAGGAGAGACAGCGACCAAGAATCAAAAGAGAGGAGGAATTCTATTGAAGGTTGAAAACTGATGGCTGAGATATGTTTAGAGGGGTGAGATCTTCCGAGGCCGTCGGATGTGGGAAAAGTTACGCAGTTGGTAATCACAGGTTCTTTCAGGGCTTCGTGGATCAGAGGATTCGAAGCATCGAGGAGACAAAAATATTGAAACTCGAAACCCGAAGTGAATCTGGACCATCATATATAGAGGGACGTGTGGCGATGAATCGCGAACTTCAGATAAAAGAACTTGGCTTTCAATTGATAATTGAAACTACTAAAACTTGAAGTCCAAAGTAAATCTAGACCATCAGATCCTGAAGGACATGTGGTGACATATCGCGAGCTTCGAATAAAAGCTTGTGGGTTTCAGTTGAGATTTGTAATTCCCAAAACCCTAAGTCCGAAGTGAATCTGGACCGTCAGATCCAGAGGGACGCGTGGAAGAAATATATGCACTTCGAGAGAAAGCGAAAGTTGAGAGTTGATATTTCCGAAGTTCGAAATCTCGAAACGGTTAGAGTCGTCGATTTGAGGAGGACACGTGGCAGGAGTTCTGTCATTGACGAGAAAGCGAGGTTAGAGAGTTGGAAACTATGAAACCTAAATTGTGAAGTAAATCATGAGCGTTTTTTTAAAAGGAGCAGATATGAACCATCGATCGAGAGGGCCCACCTGAGATCGCAAGATCAACGGTCATACTGCATTGTGGGGACAGAAAGTGCTCAGACTTTGAAAATCGGAGAGCAGGCCACAATTATAACCACAGTATTGGAAAAGGGAGATGTGGCAGTTGAAGGTGAATTGTGGGGAGAAAAGCGGTGTGGCCTCAAACCACTTTAGGCCACACCCGCAATCACGTGTTTATGCGAGGACATATCCCTAGATCACATATGGGAAAGGGCTAACAGAAGAGGAGCTAGCACCTAGAACTGGTAGTTCAACAACGCGAAAGGAGAGGTTGCAGGTGCCATATAACCTACACTAGGATAATAAAAGGGCCTATGTTAAATCACTGGTGAGACCATTAAGGTTTCAGAGAGCCAATTCGGCTCCGAGAATCAAAGATCCTTGACCGGGAGGTCGAGCAACCCTTGGGAGAGAAGGGGGTCTGCATCATGTCTTGTCATGGTTAACTCTAAGCTGAGATCTATTAAATATTTACACTATTGTATAAATTGGTTCTCTCCAATATATATCTGGAAGTTTGGCTTCATTTAACATACTTCCGTCTACTTCTTGGAAAATTTTGTTTTTCCCTTCAACAACTCCATTTTGTTGAGGAGTTATTGGAGCTGAAAAATGTCTTTTAATTCCATGAGTTTCACAAAAATTATTGAACTCATTTGAGGTAAACTCCCCTCCATTGTATGATCTTAAGCACTTGATTTTGATATCAGTCTCATTTTCAACATGTGCTTTAAAATAATTGAATTTGTTGAAATCTTATGATTTTTTTTTAGAAAGGATACCCAAGTCATCCTTGTATAGTAATCTATGAATAAAATGAATTAATGTTCACCTTGCATTATTTTAGTTCTTGTTGGTCCACAGAGGTCAGTGTGAACATGTTCCAATGGTTTTGATGTAGAGTATTCATTTGTATTGAATCTTATTGTTTTCTTCTTTCCATGTTGGCAGTGCCTACAAACAAAGTTTGAAGGTTTAATAATCTTTGGCATATTTCTCATAGCTTCCTTTTTATTTACTTTTATCAAATTTTCAAAACCTATATGTCCCATTTTTATGTGCCATCGCCAACTTTCATCTATTTGTCTCATGCAACATTTTTATTTATCTTCTATGTTTAAGGTATAAACATTTATTGGTGTTCTTGGTGCAACAACCACTAATTTTCTCGAGTCTTCTTTTATAATTTCACATTTTTGAGAGTCAAATATAAGTATGTGTCCTTGATCACATGTTTGTCTCACACTGAGGATATTAGGCTTCAAATTTTCAACTAATAGCACATTTTCTTCTTTAGCTTTATTATTTCCTAGACAGACTCTGCCCTTTCCAAGTATCTTAGCAGAGATATTATCTCCAAATGTAACACTTCCTTTTTCTTTCATTTTCAGACTGAGGATTTTGTCTTGATATCCAGCCATATGCTTTGAATATCCACTATCAATATACCATTGAATCCTTTTACCTTTATCATATAAGGCTTCCTTACACTCTGTTTCCTTTTTTTCTATTTGTTTTTCTTTCCATGTCTGCTTATGCTTTTCTTCTTGAATTTTGGACGTTTTTATGGGATGCTTTGGTAGTCTACAATCACTAGCTTTGTGTAACACCCCGGGTTTTGAACCCCCATTTTAAATAATGTATTGTTACAATGATGAGAGGCCAGGGTGCCCAAACAATTATTAAAAGGCCAATGTGCCCAAGAAATGTAATGTTTTGATCATTATTAATAATAAACACATGGCTAGCTACTAGACAGACAAGGACTAGAGTTATAGGGGGCTACGATTCCACAAGAGAAGGAGATTGAGGGGCTAAGTGTTTATTCCTATGTTAATTACCCTTTTTTCCTAAGGGAGGGGATCAATTACGTGAGCTTCTTGGGGAAGGCCAGGAGGTTCTTGATTCCCCATGAAGCTACTTAAACCCGCCTCTGGTCTAATGGGGGGGTTTCAATTGATGGCTTGTTCACTGATTTTCCTGTACATTCATTCATTTTTCCCTCACGCACTTTCATGCACTCACTCACCCATCCATTGATCCATCCTCATCCATTTCTTGGCTTGGGAAAAGGGAACCAAACTGCTCATGAATTAGCCACGGGATAGTTGGCTGTAATGGTCATTGGTGCAATCCAGTAATGTCTCGGGGCCTGCATGTCTGAGATGCGTTGGCCTGTACCTCATTTTGCTCACAACTGTGAGTCCTGAGATTTCCAGCTTTGAGATTTTGGACCAGTTGTGCTGGAGGCCCCAAGATAAAGGAGAGGGACTGCCTGAGGGACTGTGTGGAAAAGAAGGGTGGAGGTCCATTCTCTTGGGGCGGTACAGGCTGGGTACAAGCGATTTGGGTACTTTGATTTTTGTGGGTGTTGGGAAACCTTTGAGAGCTTGAGAGATGACTGGTTTGGGAACCCAAGTACACTCTGAAACCATCCTTGTGGATTCATAGCCCTGGCTCGGGGGTGACACTGCTGTTGAGATTTGGAGTAGTGGTGTCTATGGTTGGGTGGAACGTCCTTGGTTTGCAACCAGTTGGTGTCACCTTTTTATAAAGATAAGTGATCTTTGTTGTGATATTATTATATGTGTATGAATGTATTTTCGCTGTGTATTTTAATTATCTTTTAACTAAACCTCTTTTTATGCATTCTTGCTTGATATTGTTGTGCATGTCATTAAATATTGTATCTTATGTGTTCTTATTAATTAAAGAAGGTATAGGTAAGAACTCAGTTGCTTGAATTCCAGGGAAAAGGTTTTTAATCGGCCAACTGCGCTTCGAGCAGTGGCCTCTCTTAGATATCTTATTTCTTGGGGGGTCTTGGGCATGGTGCGGAGCTCCAGATATGTGATGCATTGTTGGAGTTGTTGGATTACTTCTTCTAGTTGGGTCACCTGCTGTGGGAGACGGTCTTCCATATTCACTTCTATGATCGTCATAGAGTGAAGTACTTTGTGAACCCTTTCCTGTATTTCAAGTTTATCTTCTAGCAACTGTGCCTTTTCCTTGTCCCACTTCACTTTCAGGGCAATATTTTCCCATTCTAACTCACTCTGTTGTTCTAGAAGTGATTTGTGTTCTTGCATCAAAGCTTGGGTGTCTTGTGTTGTGTCTTCTTGAGCTCGTCGAAGGCAAGCTTCGACTTGATTAGCGATCTGGTGTAGATGAGTGGGCTCATCACATGTTCCTGATGTTTCTCTTATCAAGGCTGCTATAGAAACTGCTTGGCTGGACTGGAGTGCCTATTGCACTTCTTGGAGTTCTCCCTTGATTCAGTTGTATATCTCCTCCTGCTTTGCTTCTTGATTTTCTGCGAGCTCTAGTGAAACATCATTCAACGCAACAATTAAGAAGTCGAAGTCATCCGGGGTAAGGGTAGTTTTAAGCGTGGTCTGGGTGGCCTTAGATTTATTTCAGGAGGAAGGTTTTGGTGGTGCAATCTTTCTTTTCATAGAGGGATCCTCCTCCTCTCTAGGTGGAGTAACCTCACCTCTATTTTTCTCAACTTCAGTGTCACCTAACTCATCACCATCACCTCCCTACGCAGGTGAGATTGGAGTAGTCTTCGTGGACATGCTAGGGATATCTTCAACTTCGTCATCCTTCTTAGTATTTCTTGGCCCAGGTGTATCCAGCATAGCTTCAGGGATTTCCTCATCGGACATGTATGCGGGGTCCGCTGCAACAAGGAGGTCTGTCAACCATTCCTTGGTAATCTCCTCCAAGTCATCTTCTGTCATCTTGTAGTAGGATTGGAGCTATTGTTTATGCTCATCACCGCATGCTGTAATATAGGTGAAGTGGCAGTCTACACTAAATTTCATCAAAGGTATAAACCTATGAAGTATGTTTGGGGTGATTCGCGGTGTAGATTGAATTGCATTCTTTAGTTGGTTGAAATAGGTGTGGAAGACAACATTGGACTGCCACTACTTGTTCATGTTGTTGGAGTACCACAACGTACAAAACTTCATAGCTAGTGGTTCAAAAGGTTCAATCTCCGGAAAAGTGTCTCCCTCTGGAAGTTCCCAAGCGATGAAAGAAATAGTTCCCAAGCGATGAAAGCAATGAGTATGAGCAACCAACTAAAGTGGAACTCATACCCTTGGTCTTGCACTCCTCTGCAATCCAGCTCTAACTGGTTTATAAGATACTGTTCCCAATTCATCTGTAGTCCCTCGGTGCACTTCCCTGCAAGATCAACTATGAAGCCAGTCACCTGTGTTGGTCTATTCTTACGAACTAACTTGCCTGCGATCAACTGACATGCAAGTTGCACTTCCCCACTCTGGATAGAGGCTACCTTGTAGCCTCATGTACCCTTCTCTACATCACCATAAGTTTCTTTTATCCACTGTGCTAGTGCTCAGTCTGAGGTCTTTCCTAGGTAAAAGTCCTATGGGTCAGGGCCTTGCATGCTAAGCCCTATGATACGATTGATTAGAGTTGGATCCATAGTGATGCAACGGTCCAACCATAAGTATCCACCATGGTAGCAAGACAACAACAACTTGACACATGCATTGATTTCCTAGTGTCTGCTAAAGTGAGGGATATTCATTATGTTGAGTAGTGTGGACTGCGTGAGGTTCCGGGTCTAGGAATATGGGACAATCTTAGGATTTCTACCTTTGGTCTTGGTTAATTACTTGTGTGGAACTAACATGTTGTAGGTTTTACAATCTCTAAGGTTAAAATCATTAAATTTCAGTGCTGCGAGCTTACCTTGGTCAGCACGTACTGTGTGTGTAATGACCCTTAATTATTAAGATGGTTAATTTAATAATAATCCTAAAGATTATCTAAATTGTATTTATATCATAAAATAATATTTCTAATTGGATATTATTAAATAGTGTACATAAGGGTTAATGAATGATTAATTAT
>ML797034.1:149916-162954 GCA_009831015.1 Picea engelmannii
ATATTTACTTCTTATCAACCATGAAAAAAAAATAATGAGTCATATTTACATCAAACACTATTGGTTCCATTACCCAAACCTTTGTGTTATGGGTCTTTCTTCAAGGGTTGACATCAATGACAACCAACCTTAATCAACAAATATTCTCTTTCAGTTGACACTTCAGTTTTACTAGTTGAGTTGAGTTTAGATGTTTCATTGGTTTTGTCACCATGCAACATTGGGATCATCACAAACTCACTACTCTTTGTTCAGTCAGTTAACTGAAGACTACTTGACTAGTTAACTCAGTTAGGTAGCAGTTCACTCCCGTAACTACCTGAGAGACTAGACTAGGTGGAAGTTCACTCCCGTAATTGCTGGTGTGTGTCCAGATCAATCTAGACCACCAATATGGCTCATTATTTACTCATGTATCCTATATCTATTGTAAATTATTCACTCTTTGAGTGTGGAATACGATTAATGAGAATTCTTCCATTCTTTCTATCTTGCTTCTTCTTTCTCAATTTCTCTCTGCAAATGTGTGTAGTATTTTCTAGATAGATCTATTATGTGCAGGTTCAACATATTTACATGGTATTAGAGCCGATGAACTGCTAAGAAAAAGCTACACCAAATCATTTTTTGCAGGTACTGAAGATTGAAGAACACATAAATATATATTATTTGCCGGAAATACTTCTCACGCCTCATAACTATTTGGAATGGAAGCCAAAAAAATTTCTTCTGATAAGATGCAAAGGCTTAACTTTTCCATCAAGTATATGAAGAATCACAAGGATTAACTCCAAATGAATTATGGACCAGATTGGAGGTTCTATTTTGGAATAAAGAATATTGTGAATATTTCATGTAGGAGGTCGAACAAATAGAGCCAAAAGAGAAGCCACCAAAAGATCAAGTCTCTTATTATAAAGAGTCTTCTACAAAAGTTTTTGCAGAAATTTGTATTCCATTAATTGAAAATGATGTCTACTCCATTTCATATTTGTTTTCTAAAATTCATGTGGAAGATATATGGAATGCATCTCAGGAGTCACATGCAGACACTTTTGCATGCACCATTCATGCATCTCAGAAGACAAAAAGGGAGACACGCACATCATACGCCATTCTAATATTTTTTGAGCACTATTTGCAGGAAAAAAAAATTGGATATTTGAATTCCTCTCAGGAAAATATCCAATTTCAAAAAAAAAATCGTCCGAAACGGAGTCCGGAAAGTGAAGTTATGATCGTTTTAAAATCAACAAAATTTCATCATTTTTCTGGAAACGGCCACACGGTTTTCAAAATTTCATCCAAAATTTATTTGGATACTATTCAATACAAGAAGATAAAGTGGATATGTGTGGAAATATCAATGATGCATATACTTCATCAGATCCATGAAGACATCTACATCTTCAACAAAATCTTCAAAGAGCACAAACTTGCCCAGTTGCGAGGTCTTCTTGGAGTGAAGGACATGGTTACTTAACAACTGCATTTTGTTCCCTATCATTTTTTATTTTATGCATTGTAATTTGAGGGGGGCTTTTGTTCACATGAGGTATTCCCTCTTTCCTTGTTTAGTTCAGTGTATCTTTTTCATTTGGGTATCTAACATGGCCTCATAGCCAGGACACATTCTTTATTTTCACCATAGTGATGTTTAGGGGGGGTTTTGGAGTTACTTCACACACACCTATGATTTATTTTTCCTAAGGTTATTCCTTGTTTATTAGTCATAATTATCTAGTCTCCTATATTTTAGGGGAGAATATTCCACCTGGAGAATATTCTCTTTTAGATGACACTTCAGTTTGACTAGTTGAGTTGAGTTTAGATGTTGCATTGGTTTTGTCACCATGCAACATTAGTATCATCACCAACTCACTACTCTTTGTTCAGTCAGTTAACTAAAGACTATTTGACTAGTTAACTCAGTTAGGTGGCATTTCACTCCCGTAACTGTTGGTGTGTGTCCAAATCAATCTAGACCACCACTATGGCTCATTAGTTACTCATGTATCCTATATCTATTGTAAATTATTCACTCTTTGAGTGTAGAATACGGTTAATGAGAATTCTTCTATTCTTTCTATCTTGCTTCTTCTTTCTCAATTTCTCTCTACAAATGTGTGTAGCATTTTCTAGCTAGATCCATTCTGTGCAGGTTCAACACATTTACACCTATGGCTCGATAGACTAGTCTCAATTGATACAAACTTGATTGTGTGCATTATTGGTCTACCATCAAAAGGGGAGGACCCTTCAATAATATTTTCAGACAAAAAGAATGAGAAGTCTCTATCAAATAGAATGAAGAAAATATTTCATAGATTCTGAGGGTAGTGTGGTTTAGATGTCACAAGCATATGCGACATGACAATGTGGTTTGTGATGCAAGCATTAACTTGTAAATTATTTAGGAAGTGTAGAAGAGACCAAGTACCAGCAACAATCATCGTGATAGATGAGAAGTGCGTTGAGGGCATCCAGATGAACTGGGCGGCATTCTTTCTCAACCAGTTCTTGATCGATTATGAGGAAGTAGAATATAAAGGGAGCGAATTTCACTACGCATGGCTACTCATTCTAATTGCATTATCAACATGGAGGGATCCAGATGATACATAGGTTTTGGGAGTGAAAGATAAGTCGTGTCTAGCCATGAGATATCATAACCTATGGCATACTACACACAAGGTATGACAATTATAAAACAATGCTTCTTTTTATATATACAAGGAAGTGATTCAGACAAGCATTCAGAGTACGCCGCACATACCACCACAAGTGGTCAAAGCCTACAATTTAGTTGCATGATTTAAGGCAGGGCACCATCACATGTATGTGCAAGCCAAGAACAACCCAAATCAAGAATGGTTACCCACATGGTACATGTTAATTGAGGAAGAGATGGGCCATATTATGGAAGACTGGGTCATCGATTTTAAGATCTCACTAATAGAGATAGAGCCATAGAAACCAGAGACACAATGACCAGAGCCTAAAGAAATATCCAATGAAGAAGAAGGGGAAGAATAGGAAAAAGGAAATGGCACAGGAAAAAAATTACAAAAGATAGTCTCGCACACAAGAGAGAAGAGGAAAGATATTGAAAAAGGAACATCAGTGCCACAATGTAAGAAGAGGAAGGTTGTGAAGGTCTCAAATCCACAAGAACTTACAAAAGATCACTTGGATAAGATTGCAGACCAAGTTAAAGAAGACATTGATGAGGATTTTGGATGTGCAACAAGGCAACATGAGGAAAGGCATGTGGATATGCAAGCATATATTTTTGTGATGTGACAATTGTTGGAGACCACACAACTTGCAACTGTACAACTAGGGAAACAAGTGAAGGAGAAAGGAAAGACATTAATTCATATTGACTAAGTGGTATCTCAGTTTCCTACAAAAAAATGTATGAGTTATAATCACATGTGATAGAGGAGCTTCAGGTGCATGCAGTATCGAATTTGTTGGAGATAACCAAGATTGTCGCATATAAGGACATACTACAAGAAAAATATGAACAACTCAGGTAGGGGCGATATGAGGCAGCCCAAAAGGAAGAGAGAGTCAAATAGGTAGTCAAGGGGGTCTATCACATTATCCCAGAAGTGCTAAGGGAGGAAGACGTCCCACTGGAAGAACATGCGACCAAACTGAGTGAAGCCATTCAGGGATTTCAAACAAAGATCACCAATTTAGAGGCACAACAAATACCGAGCACTCCCTCACAGGAAAGGGAGAAACGTGAAAATATGGCCACTACAAGCATAGAGAACATCAATAGTATGGAAGCATAATATGTTGATATATATGTAGAAAGCACATACGTTTAGATGCAGTTGAATAAATATGTGGAGTTGCAGGAGATAGGCATGAAGATATATGCTCCATAGGATAAGGTGCAGAAGTTCAAAGCAATCATGAGTACACTACCACCAGTAGAGGTAGTACCAACAATGGTCAAAAACATGAATCTTTATTCATAAATAAATCAACTAAAGGCAAAGCAACATGCTTGCGCAAAAAATATTGAGGTCTTGCAAGAAGAAGCCTATAAGGTAACAACGGAGTTAGAAACCACTCAAGGCACGGTCAAGAAAGTAGCGCAAGAAACCACTAAAAAATTGAAGACTCACTTAACTGCAGAAACGATCGAGGATATTGTACAACAAGAAGCACAAGTCAGGGAAAATGTTGCAACGACAAGTGCTACAATACAAAAGTTTTTGGAAAACTGGAAGAAGACCTGAAGTGGATCGGGATGAGCCACATGTTAGTGTTGGGGGTCTGTTGGAGTAGGCTATTTAGATAGTATTGGGAATCACGTAGGAGAGGATCATGTGACATTTTGGCTAAGGAGCAGTATGCATGAAAAGAAGTTGGAGCATTTTCGAGAGTCAATGTGAAAAAGGAAAAAAGTAGTTAGGATTTTGGGGAAATTTTGTCCACTTTGTAACCATTTTGTAACAAGATTATCCCTATTTGTAAAACTATAAATTGTAATGGGATTTTTGGTTGAGGGGAGATATCAAAGAGTGAGGTTGAGTTTACAAAGTTGAGTTGAGTTTTGGTGATGAGTTTTGGAGCGAGAGTATTTTGAGTTATGACTGAGGGTTTCAGGAGTTAGGCTCACACTGCAACAGAATGACTGAGGTAGGTTTGGGGTAATGTCAATGGATACATATTATTATAAACACAGTGTGCAATTGTAAGTAGATTGCTAATGAATAAAATAAGAATCCATCCATTGTGGACGTAGCTCAGTTTGGTGTGAACCATGTTAAAACCTTGTGTCTTGATGTGTTGTCTTTGCGTGTTATGATGCATATGATGTTTACTGTTACTGTGCAATGAGGATAAATTCTTAAGTATTTTGAACATGTCACTTTTATATGTTGTTATGGTCCTGCACACTTAATTTAGTAATGAATGAATGAATGTTAAGTGGAATAATGTGGCACACATGGTATAATGAATGATAATTAAGGGTTAATTAACCTAAATTGTGCACACAGCAGATGAATGGATAATGCATAGTAGGATTATGTTGAATGCCACATTTCCCCTCATCACTGTAGAACCTTGGTTCCTGAAACCCCTCTAGATGTCTTGGGTGAGACTTCACTTTCTTACAGGTGATGTCGAAAGGGCCAGTGTCTAAGGGTTTTTTTGGTTTATTAATTATTAACCCCAGGTCTTCCCACTGCACACCAAAAAAACACATAGACACTACTTTATGCAAAGCAAGGGACACTGGGAAATATGCTCCCGAACCCCCAAATGGGAAATTTTATTAATCAATCATTCTTGTCCCTCAAATTATTCACAAATGGTCCCTTATATAACTATAGGTGACCATAAAAATTATTTCATAATTAGCTAATTAGTTCAAATGAATACACAACCATCTCTATAATTAACTCCTATGATCTCTCCATAATATCTCCATGATTCTCTCAACAATATTCATCCCTACATATACTCATTTATCCCCATCTCGCATTCCTACATATACTTCTATAATTAGTCTGCATTATTACATTTTTCTTCATATTTTCATTAAACATTACAAATAGGAATGCCCCCTTCTTCATCAGAAATATTCATTAAATTGGTTCCTTCTCTTCTAGGTTTTGTATCTTCCTCGCCCTTGGTCTTCTTCATTCTCAATATTCTCTAATTTCCATGTTGTACCTGCAACCATAAATATAAGTTGAAGTCCATATAAAAGAGTAGCCATCCACCGTAATACATGGGTCACAAGTCATTGTATCTGTTGATTCACTAAGAAACTCTTTCTTGTGCACGATTCATCAACCATTCTTCTGTCGCATATTTTCATACCCTTACCACTATTCCCCCTTCATCATCCTCATATTGGGTATTTGACATACCCTTATCCATGTTCTCGATGCTCCTGCATCAAAATCCTGGAGAGAAAAATAGTATAGGACTCTTGTCCATGAGTTCCTTGAAATTTCACAAACTTTTGTTTCATAGTTTGCTTCACACAAGCCCATTTTTCATGGCTTGAGATCCTGTTGACTGCCTTAGATTGAAATTTTTGTTATCTTTGGACTGTCTCAAATTGATGGTTCTTCCCATGATTGAGAAAATTGTCTCTCATGGCTACCATTCATTACATCAGTGGTTTCAACTAACCACAAACCATACATTACAAAGTAGTTTTTAGAGCACCACGAACTTTAACAAACTATGGGGAATACATTATGTGTCGAGATTACATCCAGTACATACACTTTCACCTCAACTTAGGAAATCTAGTATTTATAAAAACATAAGACTAATACCATTATTAATACATTATCCAATGATCTAAACCCGGGGGTGATTAGTTTCCAATAATTGTTTGATCTTGTCACTCCTTCAATGGGTCAGCTATAGATCATTTTACTTGAGAGATTTGCAATTAAAGGTATAGTTGAAGTATTTATAGGTTTGAATCCAAAGTGAATAAAAACCTATTTAGTTTCCTTATGTGTTATATGTCATTATTGCATTTAATATTCTATGTGTGGAAATTCATGGAAAAGCAACATAAGAACATAATACACATAATAGATATGACACTTCCCTTGATAACGAAGTTCACCAGATGTGGGATATGTTTCCGGGTCTCACTCCAAAGCTTAAGCACTTTATTATCGTTGATGTAATGATGTCTCTTCTTTACAAGTTGTAAGGCCAAAGTCCCTTTCCGGTTACGGAAACAAGAGATCAGAATGTGATCCAGAATGTGTACAAGCTTCACAAGTTCTCATGCTCATGAGACATCCATGATGTTGACATGTACATCACTCCCACATACTCAATACAGAAAAAGAGGAAGAATAATAAATTACCCCCATCATCATGGAGCCATAGGATGACTTAGATCTGTTTCTCAGATCCAAGCATATATGTATCCCAATACAAAGATCATGAAACTACATGATTCATGACTGCTTCATTGGCCACTTACCATTCAAGTACCACAAATTCTCTATCACATATAGTTGATTGGTTTTATGTGTAAGAAGAGAAGAAGGAAAGAAATAGAAGGAATAAGTTGATCTTGTTGCAGCCTCTCCATGCTCCTTCAGACCTGTAACAAGCATACTATGATGCAACATTTAATGAGAAAACAACATAATAAAAAGCATGTTCTTACATTGGATGTTCCATAATTTAGCCTATTGATCGGAGTCTCTGTTGTCGAAACAGACCTCGCCATTGGATCCGCGTCGTCGAATTACCAAAAACCAACTATAAAATCGTCTCCATCAGACACAAGCACCTTCAAGCCTTCTTTGAACCTCTACCTCGACCTACGTGCAAGTCTGCAATTAATACACTAGAATTTGCATTGAAATTCACGCTCGGTGTTGGCCCTTGACCAAGTTTTGAGGAAACATTGGTCATTTTTTACCACTTTTGGGACTTTGACAGGCTATTTGAAGATGGAGCACCCAAGCGGAGCTGAGATCACGGGATCTCACTTGTTTTACGGGCTTGTGGACCCAAAAAAGGGTTTTAGGGTTTATGTAATGGGTTATGGTATGTCGGCCCATGGGTTTACCCATGTTTAGGCCTCTTTGTAAATGTATAAATAAGTAGCTAAGCGATGTAAGAAAAACAACTTGTAATTGGCTTAGTGCATGACTAATATTGGCTATGTGCATAGTAGGTTAATGTTGGCTTGGTGCAAGAAGTTGTAAGTGCTCTGTGCAGACAGACTATGTAAGGATTTGTGCTGATAGGAGTTGGCTCTGTGCCTTGACCTGATTTTGGGAAGGAGGATCTAGTGCACTGTGCATAGATCACCTGTCCAGTGCGAAGCTTGGCTATGTGGCTTTGTGCACAGGAGCAGATGAATGTAAGAAGATTGAAGACTAATAAATAAGAAGAAGAAGAAGTTGGTGGACGTAGCCCCACACTGGGGTGAACCACGTATATCATGTGTCTTGATGTGCTTTATGTGATGTTGTTTATTGTTTATCTACTTAGTGGTGTTTTTATAATGTATGATGAACTCATCTAGTGTTGTTGCTTAGTTCTTATAGATGAATGAATGTTATATCTGAGTTAATGCTATGCTATAAGTGAATGAAAGTACTTGATCTTTATTTTTACTGCACTGATCTGTAATAAGGGTTTTACCTGTGATGTGAATGAAATCCAAGAAACTAATGCATATTGTTGTCTAAGTGTTTTGTTAAGTATTTTAATCACAAATATGTGTCCCATCTTGGTTGTAGACACTTGAGTCCTGCAACCCCGCCCTACCTCTACCTCGGGTGAGACTTCATTTGCTTCAGAGGTGTTGCTGAAAGGGCTGGTAGTTAGGGTTTTTTTGGTGCACTATTGAAACGTTGAACCCTAGGTCTGCCCCTATGCCAAAAAATGGTTTCGTTTCTGGGACCTTAAACGGTGATTACTGGGAACTGAATAAAACATAAATCTCTGTGCGTAGATCTGTTGTTGTAGTGTGCAGTATTCTACTTGACTTGCGAATCTCTGTGCTAAGAAAGAAATCAGATCTGAACAAAAGAGGTAAGAACTTAAAGCTTTGTTCTCTGGTAAGGGTAAGATAAGTGAAAATTATTAATTCAAAAGCATGAATCTATGTATGTTTGATAGATTTTTTCCTAGTCTGAAAGTTAGGGCACATTTAGAAGAAAGAGTTGATCTGAATAAATTTGATAGAAATAGAGAAAAATAATTTATTCCTATGCATAGAAAGAATTTTTGGACTAATAAGTGGATGCAGGAACTTAGACAGAAATTTTGCAGATTGCAAGTCCAGCACTGTGATCCCAGTGCGCAATAGAGGAGAGGTTGGGGATCATTTAAAAGAAAGAGAGGATTAACACTATGTTATAATTGTAGAAGATCGAGACATATTTCTAAGGAATGCCCTGGTATAGGTCCTATTTATCTTTGTTGTAAATCTATTGGTCATGAGGTTGAGGATTTCCCAAGGATGATTGATAAAGTTGAAAAGATGAACATGAGACAAGAAAACTATAAAGAAGGTCAAGAGACAAAGGATATGTTAAAGAATCATACAGAAAAAGAGTCAGAGACTATGTTAATACAGTTACAAGAGGTAATGGAGGATCACAGAGACATCAGTTTACTAGAGATCTAGAAAGAAAAACAACGCATAATTACAAGAATAGAAAACTTCGACATAGATTGTGTATTGGATAAAGAGACACATGTGAATATTATGCCAGAAAGCACTTGGGAAATTTTGGGAAATCCTGCTATGCTACCTTCATTGGGAAGGATAGGCTTGTTTAAAGGAAAAATGATAACCCTATGTGGAAGAGTTACTAATATACCTGTGATTTCTCATGAAACATCGATTGAAGAAGAATTTGAAGTCATTAAATTTGTTGAGAACAACGTCCCTTTTCCACTTTTGTTAGGAAAGACTTGGATGGAAAAGGATCAGATTAGAACGAAAGCAGAGGAGGAAGCTACATAAAAGAAAAAGAAAGAACTAAGGGATATCATAACTAGAATAATAGATCAACTGTTAGAAGAACGGGAAGTTGAGTCAAAGAAATAGAGGGAAAAAGAGTTAGTTGTCGAGTTTGAAAGAATGAAAAAAGGTTTGAAGGACCTACCCATGCAAGAAAGAAGTATAACTACCCCAGAAATTGTAAGAGAAGGGACATTAACCTCAGAATCTGTAAGAGCACATTAACAACGCAAAGTCACTTTAATAAGAGAAGATAAGAATAAGAATGGAAAGAGGAATCCAGAGACTCAGACCATAGGAAAGAAGGAAAGGAAGATCAGAAAGAAGAAATCCAAGTCAGAAAAACTACAGGAAGTTCTAGAAAAGACTTCGCAAGAGACAGATTTGCAGAACTTGAACCTCGCCGGAATAGCAGAACCACGCAGAATGGGACTTCACCACAATGAAGCTATATGACCATTGGAGGTGCCCCGACTATTATAATAACGCCCCAGAATGGATAGAAATGCAGTTATTGACGGAAAGACTGCCATTGGACCATTGATACTGTTCCATAATAGATGAATTCATATTGATTGAGACATTCCTTCCCGTTGGAAGAATCTATTACGACACTTTCTTATTTAACCCATCGAATGTTGCGTCGGGACCACTTTTTTCCACCTGTGATTATCCGAGCTAACAGAGAATCAATTTCATATCGCGTTGTGATTTCTAGACCTCACCATCCATTTGATTACCTCACTTGGTTGTTCACCTACTTGATCTATTTTGTTACAAGTGTGAATGTCAGGCAAACATAGAGCGTTAGAGAATTATGTGGAGGAGATTCTCATGGATCTCGTGGCTGAGAGAGTTATGTCCATAGGATAATAGGCATCATCGATTGGAGGATTGAAAGAATCCCCTTCGACTGCACATCATTCTAGCTGAACCGCAATTGAGAAGCGAAGCAAGCACCACAAAAATCTGGCTAATGTGAAGTAGATCCCATTGGTATTGCCTGAATACATACCACCTTTGGCTGGGACAATTAGTCATGACAGTATCCCACACAACTTTGAATATACGTTGATCACTGCGTACCTCCCAAAGGGGATACATGTAGTTGGACCACAGTTAGGACACAGACCATCCCTAAAGAACAACAACTTCAACCTTGGAGATAGGAATAACTATGCGATGCTCATGCCGCATAGGTATTTGATGAAGACGACTGGGAAGAATCAGCGCATAGTCTCCTATCCATGGATAAAGGATCTCGTGCAATCAACGATCTTGAACGTGATGAAGATCCCTCACTTTGGCCGACACCAGGAGGTTAACGCTTGCATTAAACCACTCTTGTTGTGATATCACAGAGGCTATCTATGGCTCGACAGGCACGTCACTGTGGATCTGGTGTTGATCCACCTCATTACGGGACTGAGTATGTAGGGACTAGACCCTCACTAGTTCTACCAAGGGAAGACTTCAGATCGCTTCCTCGAACAACGCATAAAGGAGGATTATGGTGATGTAGAAATTCAAAGCGAGGCTACAAGTTAGCCTCCATCCAGGATGGAGCATTGTACCTAGCTTGTCATCTTATAGCTGGCAAGCTTGTCAGAAAGAATCGTTCGATGTAGATCATTGGATTCATAGTAGACCTCGCAGGGAAGTGTGTAGAAGGAATGCAAATGAATTGGGTGAGTTACCTCGTCAAGGAGTTGGAGAAGGACTGCTACAAAGCGCAAGATCAGGGATATGAGTTCCATTTCAGTTGGTTACTGGTACTACTCGCATTTGTCTCTTGGAAGATGTCAGAAGGAGAGACATTCCCAGAAGTTGAGACATCAGAGCCATTGGTCGAGAGGTTCTATAACTTGTGGCATACAAATTACATGTCGAAGGAGTGGCAGTTGAATTTTGTCTTCCATTCTTACTACCAGCAGCTAAAGAGGGCTATCGAAGAATTTACATGAATGACCCTGAATACATTACACCCGTACAGACTGCTAGTGAAGTTACCTGCAAATAGACACTTTATCTACATCACTACACGCAGGGATGAAGATAAGGAGGAATTGCAGTCCTATTATAAGTTGATCGACGAATACATGGAGGAGATCACCAAATAATGGCCATCGGAGTTCCTTGTACCGGTGGAATATGCTGAACTGTCCGACCTCGACATCATTTGAAGTCCCTTGGTCACTTGGGTCGAGCATGATCGACAGACTAGCGCGAAGAAAAAGAAGAAAAAGGAGAAAGTACAAAACATAGAAAGTGATGAGAAGGAAAACGCCTCAGAGGAAAGTAGGCCTGAATCATCCATAGGAGGAGGAGGAGATGAAGTGAATTCAGAAGAAGGGGAAGAAGGAGAAAAGAAAGGTAAAGGAGAAGTTACACTGCCAAAGGATCCCCCTACAGAGGCTGAAACATCAAAGAAAAGGAAGTATTCTCCACAAAAACCCTCAACAAGAAATAAGACCCATGCCAATAAGCCTCAGTCGAAGAATGTACTCATAGTGGACGATGTCGATCTCATCATCACAGCCATGGAGGATGCTTCAAAGGATATCTTGTAGAGACATGGGGCAAAGCAAGAAACACTGTATGAAAGAATAAAGAAGGAGCTAAAAGACATACAACAAGCCATCTATTCGATCCATGCAGTACCTACTACGCCTCCTTCGTAAGAAATTACAAAATTGGGGGATGATCCTGCCCAATTACGAAGACTAGTAGATGCAATAGAAGCTCGACTTCATCGATTCCATGAAGAAAAGTAATAGGCTACAAAATCCTTGAAGCAAGAAAAGGAGCAGGTCTTAGAGAAACTTTGAGTTGCACAGAAGGAGAAAGATGAAATTCGGGCGATGTTCAAGGAGGACAAAGCACTCATGTAGAAAGAAAAATACCAGCTGCTCTCAGAGTAGACAATGGTCAAAGAGGCAGTGACTAAAGAACTTTGCTTTGTGTCGGGGTTAGCATAGGAGGAATAAAACTCAACCAAGATGCAAGTGGGGAAGCTCGTTGAAGCCATTCAATAGCTTCAAGAAAGAGTAATAGAGTTAGATCTTCAAGAAGTGTCGAGCACTCCACAAGAAGTGTGTGATCAGAGGGAAGAAATCGCCAAGAGAATAGTTGGGAGGATCAGAACCCTCACCTTAGAATGTAAGAAATTGAGTGATCGTAGTGTGCAGACCTATGAAGGCCTCACAGAAGATTCGAAGCTGAGGAAACTAGAACCAAAACTATAGGAGGCGAAGCAACAGGCCTCCATTGTCTAGGCGCAAATGAAATCACTCACTGCAGTTGAGAAAATGAAGAGATCATAGGAACAATGTGTAGTCTAGCAGTAGATTACTGCCATCCAAAGTAGATTCATGGAGGTTACACAAAGACTACATCCGGTGCAGGATGAAGCCTGCATGATTTTTGAAGAGATTGAAGGTCAAGGATCGTATCTATACCAAGTGGTTGCGTGATCCAGGTGGATATCGGGGGCCACCCACCTTTTCCAAATGGCTCAAAACAGTTTTCTGGCCATTTTG
>ML797034.1:163004-196069 GCA_009831015.1 Picea engelmannii
ACTTCCGGGGCCATTTTGAGGGCCTAAATGAAGGTTTTTCGAGATCAAGGTTCTCAATGATAGCCAAAGGCATACTTGAGGCCCCAAAATGAATCTCCTCGATGATACCTTTCCAACGAGCTATCACACGCCTAAAACGGAGATCGTATGCAAAAGTTACGACCCCGGGAAGTTGATGCACCAACTTCTCGGGGTCGTAACTTTTGCATACGATCTCCGTTTTAGGCGTGTGATAGCTCGTTGGAAAGGTATCGTCGAGGAGATTCATTTTGGGGCCTCAATATGACTTCATATATCATTGAGAACATTTATCTCAAAAAAAACTTCATTTAGGCCCTCAAAATGGCCCCGGAAGTTAAAACCTGCTAAAAATAGTAAATTGCCAAAATGGCCAGAAAACTATTTTGAGCCATTTGGAAAAGGTGGGTGGCCCCCGATATCCACCTGGATCATTGCGACAGTGGAACAACACCTGGAAGGGCCTGTCATAGAGCAAGTGATTCAAGAGTTCATCTCGAAGGAAGCTTTAGAGAAGAAGAAAGTCAAGGTAGCTTGAGCTAATATCGAGGCCTTTGAAGGTTCATTGCCCAGATCTGAGTGAATCAGGGGCTTGTTAGCCCTTAACCAAGTTTTAAGGAAACATTGGTCATGTTTGACCACTTTTGGGACTTCGACAGGCTAGTCGAAGATGGAGTGCCCAGGCAGAGCTGAGATCACGGGATATCGCTTGTTTTGCAGGCTTGTGGACCCAACAAAGGGTTTTAGGGTTTATGTAATGGGTTATGGGATGTCGGCCCATGGGTTTACCCTTGTTTAGGTCTCTTTGTAAATGTATAAATAAGTAGCTAAGCGATGTAAGAAAAAAAAAATTTAATTGGCTTAGTTCATGAATACTAGTGGCTATGTGCATAGTAGGTTAATGTTGTCTTGGTGCAAGAAGTTTTAAGTGCTTTGTGCAGACAGATTGTGTAAGGATTTGTGCTGATAGGAGTTGGCTCTGTGCCTTGACCTGATTTTGGGAAGGAGGATCTAGTGTGTTGTGCACAGATCACCTATCCAATGTGAAGCTTGTCTCTATGGCTTTGTGCACAGGAGAAGATGAATGTAAGAAGATTGAAGAATAATAAAGAATAATAAGAAGAATTTGGTGGGAGTATCCCCACACTGGGGTGAACCACATATATCCTGTGTCTTGATGTTCTTTGTGCGATGTTGTTTATGTGTTTATCTTCTTAGTACTGTTGTTATAATGTATGATGAACGCATCTGGTGTTGTTTCTTAGTGCTTGTAGATGAATGAATGATAGATCTGAGCTAATGTTATGTGCTAAGTGAATGAAAGTACTTGATCTTTATTGTTACTGTGTTGATCTGTAATAAGGGTTGTACCTGCAATGTGAATGAGATCCAAGAAACTAATGCATATTGTTGTCTAAGTGTTCTGTTAAGTATTGTAATCACATATCTATGTCCCAAATTGGTTGTAGAGACTTGAGTCCTGCACCCCCCCCCCCTTCCTCTACCTCAGGTGAGACTTCATCTGCTTCGCAGGTGTTGCCGAAAGGGCCGGTAGTTAGGGTTTTGTTGGTGCATTGTTGAAGCGTTGAACCATGGGTCTGCCCCTATGCCAATACCTGGTATGACCTCGTACGGATTGGTGTGTGCTCCTCTCTCCTCCATAACTCTACAATAGATGGTTTATATTCTAATCGGTTGATGGACTAACCAAGTCCGACCGGTTAGTGGAGTTGGTTGGCCATCCAAGTTTGGGGCACTTGTTAGGTGGGAGGTCCGGGGTTTCAATCCTAGCCTCCTCCTTTTGGACACACCATTACACCATTAATAGTTTTCTGGGGTGGTTCCATTTATGATTACACAAGTGGAAGGTTCCTCCATGGGCGAGGTTCCGGTGGCCGGAACCCTGCCCCAATACTTTTTTAACAATCTAGTCCCCAACCCTCATTGGGAATTTGTTCACTGCCATGTGGTAGCCATTCATTATACCACTTGTCTGACAAGATGCTGACTGTAACTTCCATTTTTCATTATATCAGTAGGCCACGTCAGAATGCTAACATCACTATCACTGTGTCTGCCACGTCACCTGCCATGTCTTGTACGGATGCCACGGCACCTGCCATGTGGTTGTACAGATTTCCACATGTATGTCATGTACTGTACGGTCTGCACAGTCACCTGCCACATGTTTTTATGGTTTCCATGTCATATTTACGATCTGCCATGTGGCTTTACAAACTACCACATGGCACATTTTTATTGGTCCACGAAATGACCCGAAAATGCCAAAAATGAATGACATGTGGCATCCTCTAGTGTTGCCACATCACCATGTTGATGTCATGATGACATAAACATGACACATGTCACCTCCTACGTGTGCTATGTACTCTATACAAATGTTGATGTCATCTGTATTGATGCTAACGTCAGCAGTACGGATGCTGACACATCCCCTGTTCACTGGGCTAGGTTGACCAAAATTTGATTGCGAATATATTTCAATTCATAACTTCGTTTGACGATCCATTTACACCATTGGAAATCTCACGACGTGCTCTTCGCGATGATGTCTTTCTTTCTGAACTTCAAGGACTTTGTGTTTTTTCCCTTTCTCATTTGTCGAGGCCATTCTGGGTCGCCTGGGAGACTTTGGAAACTTTTTTGATGTTCCTTAGATCCTCCCGGATCATCCAAGGACCATTAAACTTCTTAAGGATGTCATACTTCATGGATTTATTGTATCTACATATAAAATCACACAATACTTTTAATTATACCTTGCTTTGCTTACTTCTTTGTTCTTCACACTTCCGCTACTTTATTTCTGACACTTTGATGTATCTATCTTCTGTCATTTCTTCCTTTTTCTTTCCTTTCATCCTTGTCCATGTCCTTTCTTTTCTCCTCTTGCTGATTTTTTTTCACTCATAGGAGTCCTCCTATTTCAACTTTCCCTGTCATCGAAGTCTATGTCTTATTTAACTTTGTTGTTTCTTTCTTCTGAACCCTTTACCTAGATATCCATAGTCATTGTCCTCTCTTCATCTGTGAGCTTATCCATGCTCACTATGAGATGCAAATAGCCTCTATAGTAACAAGTCTATTTCACCTTGCTACACAAAATCTCACCAAGCTTCTCTCCTAAACTTGGCCTTTTGGTATTCCTGGTTCCTTCTACTAGAACCTTCTGAGCTTCCTCTACTCCTCATCTACCATAGTTGTAGCATATTTTTCTTTCTCACTTTCTCTCAAGAGATTCACTTGCTCTTTTCTCTAGACAAATATACCGACATTTTCAACTATGGAGTTGTCTCAATAACTTCTATCCAACCGCAACTGGAAGTTTTCCTTCTTTATGTTACAAATTTCTTGTTATATGGTTCTACGACAAATGTCCTTTTCTCTTGAAGTACTTTTGCATCAATATTCTTTTGATTTCATTTCTCTGTCATGGATTCAACATCATCTTTCCATTCATTACCTTCTTGATTAATCCTGAATCTTCCACTGCAATACTTGCATAAAATAGTTTTGTGTAGATGGGACACCTTCCATCAATAAGACACCTAGAATATTCTTCATTCACCTTCTTAGAAACATGTCTCTTTTACAATATCCAACAAGAAAACTTAAGTATGTCATTGATTTTGATTCTTCATGTCTTTTTAATGTAAGATACTTGCAAAAAAAAAACTTGTCTACTATTGAAATCGTCAGTTTCAACCCAGACTCAATTTTGTACAACAATAAAGGAAGAATTACATTCAAGGAAGCACCAACTTCCAATTCTCCAGCTACAACCGGAAGGAGGCTTTGACCCCCTAGTTTCTTAGGCTACAACCTAAGGGAATCTCCAACTCCCCAATTCTCTGGCTACAACCAGAAGGAGGATACAACCCCCTATGTTCTCTGGATACAACCGGAAGGTGGCTACAACCACCTATCTGATGCAGCCCCCCTACTCCCCCATAAGGCTACATAACCTCTTGGTCAAGGATCTTCGATTCTATAAGTCAAACGAGACTTTGGGACCTTGATAGTCTCACCTCTTAATCAAACACATGCCCTTTCATCTTCTGGTGCAGGTCTTATGATACCCGCGACCTTCTCCTTCGCATTTCAATGAAACCTCAAAGTAGGCGTTAGTCCATTTTCTCTTAGACCCTCCTTATATGTGACCTTGGGTGATGACCTCATGCAAACACATGATTGCAGGTGCGACCAAAGGTTGTTTGAAACCAAACTACTTTTCGGCCTGCAATTCTCCTCGAGCCTCCATGTGTCCCCTTGTCAAAACTGTGGTCTCGATTGCGGCCCGCCCTCAAATTTTTAAAGATCGATCACTTTCTATCCCCTCAATGTGATGGGACCATCGATCTCATGATATTTATGGTGCTTATGAAGTGGTAGCTCAAATATATCCCTTTCAAAACCAGCAGATCAGATCTGACCTCTTTCAAATCAACGGTTTTTCTTTCAGAATTCTAGACTTCATAATTGTCAAGTCTCAAACTTTTCTTTATTCCGTACGTCAATATTACATAGTTGACGATCTTTGGACACCTATTCTTCTCAATCAGCAGCTCTGCCTTTGCTTAGGGGATTTGACCTTTCACCTAGATCAACGATCTTGTGGCCCCTTTCTCGATCAATAGTCGAGATCTCCTTTAGGTCTCTGAACTTCTGATATCTCAAATCTCAAACTTCACTTCCCCTCGAAGTACACGAGATTATGCTACATGTCCTCTCAAATCATATGGTTGAGGCTTACTTCGGGCCTTTACCCGAAATATACAAATTTATGCCACATGTCCTATGGATCTGACGGTTGAGGATTTCTTCAGGATTTTACTCGAAATGCACAAATTTATGCCACATCTCTTCTAGATCAGGTGGTCCAGATTCACTTCAGACGATCTGATGCTTGAGTTTTACTTCGGGCATTCTGATGACTGAGATATACTTCGGATGATCAAATGATTGATATTTACTTCAGTTCTCTAGCTCTTCGGGCTTCGGGAGTTCCAAATATCAACATAAAACTCTCAAATAGATTTCCCCAGAATCCACGATCTATTTCCACATGTCCCTCTGGATCAGATAGTCTAGAACTCCTTCGGCTCTCTGGGCTTTGGGAATTTCAACTCTCAAACTTTTCTTCCTCCTGAAACTCATGATCTGCTGACACGTGTCTCTTGATGATCAATGGTCTTGATTCTCCTCCTAGTGATGAACGAGCTCAAATTACTTTGGCTATTCCACCTCCTCTTGGTCCACAAACCTTCAGAGTTGTGGATCTCACACCACCTATCTCCCTTGATGATGGATGGTCCCAAACTACTTTGGGACTTTAGAAAATTGGTAAGTTCTCTCTCCTGCGTGTGCAAAGCACTAAGGCTTGTGCACTTTTCTTTGATCAGATGGATGTTGGTCCTCTGCGTTGTGATCTAATGGTTTTTTTCGCTCCTCCTCCGGAGATTCCGACTTCCTCCAACTTAGAAGGATTTGTCATTGTTCAAAGGTCTCGACCTTTTCTCCTCCTACGAATCTGTCTCTTAGACCTTGTCTATGATTCTGAAAATTACTATCTCTTCTGAGATTGATCTCTTTGAATATCATCAATTTCCCACGCACTCCTTGCATTTTCGGGATTTTGATAACTCAGATCAAAGGATTTCTTGAAAATAATTTTTTCTTGCCCTCCCGACGTTCCTCTGTTCTAGTTCTTCGATGCTTAGTCACTCCTTGACGTTGTGCACTCCTTGCACCTAGTCTAAGTTCCCTTTGTTCTCTTTGAACTCTGTTGGGTCAATCCGAGACCCTGTTGACACACTCCTTGCGTAAGAGATGCACACCTTGCATATGGGTTTCAAAAGAGAAACAATTGAAACTTGTTCAGTTTCTTCACGAACTCATACAATCAACTCTTAAACAATCATACATGAAAAAAATAAGCTTAAGAACACATACAGAACGTAACATTCATTCAATCACACCTTAAAATGAACACAGTCCAAGGATTTGGGAAAAATCTATCTGTTCTATTCATTCATGAAACAATTACATAACATTGCAGTTCTTCACTGCGCCTTTCTTCTACTTTATCCTTCTTCTATCTATTACAATACAACAACAACTATCTAAGGACTGGCTCCACGAGCTCTTTTCATCATGTACGCAACCTATCCTATCAATTTATAGTGGTTACCTACTTTGTCCTATTACAATAACTAATAATTATTTTCAGATAAGAGCCAACACTCTATATCTGCAACTCCTTATAGTCCTATATGACTTTAAAAACACGACATATATAAAAAAATGCTAGTTCCAAAAATATCTCAACAACTCGATTTATTTCTGAGTTAAATGTTGATTTGAAACTCTGTCATACTTAAATTTCATATATGTGCCTCCATGCTTGCATATTTGACTTTGAATGCGATGCTCCTGCATCATACTCCTCTGGTTAAAATATTCATGGAATCCTATCCATGAGCTCCTGCACTATCTTTCCATGCTTCACAATATATTTTCATCTTCGATATATTCATAATCGAAGTACTTTTCCATAGCACGCACCCAATCCAAAAATTATTAAACTTCTAAATTGCCTTCATACATTGGTACCTCCATTTTTTCTCTGGATCCTATTCTTGAAACAACTTTCAATAAGCAGTCTTCTGCAACATCCTTTGCCACATCTTCTTCGACTTTTATCTCTTCGCTCTCAGCTTAACTGATATCTACAGCATCTGGTGCTCACCTCTGTGTTGTTTCCATGGCGTCCAGCCTCATTCTAAGTCGCCTCATTTCTTCTTCCATTTCTGCACTCGCTCTATGCCTTCTAGGTGGCATGATTCCACTGCATCACCTTCTGGTGCATACAAACAGTAATTGAATTTTCAATACCACAAATGATATCAATTTATCTCCTTTCTCCTTTGTCTGTTATCTACAAACAAACTCAATATCAGCTTTGATACCACCTGATGCAGCCCCCCTACTCCCCCGTAGGGCTACACAACCTCCCAGTCAAGGATCTCTGATTCTTTAAGTCAAACGAGACTTTGAGACCTTGACAGTATCACCTCTTAATCAAACACATGCCCTTTCGGCTTCTGGTGCAGGTCTTATGATACCCGCGACCTTCTCCTTCGCATTTCATTGAAACCTCAGAGTTGGCATTAGCCCCTTTTCTCTTTGCCCCTCCTTAGATGTGACCTTGAGTGATGACCTCATGCAAACACACGATTGTGGGCACGGGCAAAGGCGGTTTGAAACCAAACTAAATTTCGGCCTGCAATTCTCCTAGATCCTCCACGTGTCCTCTTGTCAAAACCATGGTCTCGATTGTAGTCCACCCTCAAATTTTTAAAGCTCGATCACTTTCTATCCCCGCAATGCGATGGGACCATTGATGTCATGATCTTGATGGTGCTTCTGAACTGACGGCTCAGATCTATCCCTTTCAAAACCTGCAGATCAGATCTAACCTCTTTCAAATCAACGACTGTGATTTGTTTCAGAATTCCAGACTTCGGAATTCTCAAGTCTCAAAATTTTCTTTCTTTCATATGCCAATCTTCCAGAGTCGACGATCTATGGACACCTTTCCTTCTCAATCAGCAGCTCTGCCTCTCCTTTGGGGATTTGACCTTTCACCTAGATCAACGGTCCTATGGCCCCTTTCTCGATCAACAATCAAGATCTCCTTCATGTCTCTAGACTTCTGAGATCTCAAATATCAAAATTCACTTCCCCTCAAAGTACATGGGATTTTGCCACATGTCCTCTTGAATTGGATGGTTGAGGCTTACTTTGGGCCTTTACCCAAAATATACAAATTTATTCCACCTATCCTCTGGATATGACGGTTGAGGATTTCTTCAGGATTTTACCCAGAATTCACATATTTACGCCACGTCTCTTTTGGATTAGGAGATCTAGATTCACTATGAATGATCTGACGCTTGAGATTTACTTCAAACAATCTGATGACTAAGATCTACTTCGGATTATCAGACGATTGAGATTTACTTCAGCTCTTCGGCTCTTTGAGCCTTAGGAGTTCCAAATCTCAATTGAAAACTCTCTAACAAATTTACCCGGAATCCACAATATGTCACCACGTGTCCCTCTGGATCGGACAGTCTAGATCTCCTTTGACTCTCCGGTCTTCAGGAGTTTCAACTCTCAAAATTTGTTTCCTCCTAAAACTCACGGTATGCTGACACGTGTCTCCCGATGATCAATGGTCCAGATTCTCCTCCTGGTGATGAATGACCTCAAATTACTTCGACTATTCCTCCTCCTCTTGGTCCACAAACCTCCAGAGTTTTGGATCTCCCGCCACCTGTCTCCCTTGATGATGGACGATCCAAAAATACTTTGGGACTTCAAAACTTTGGTAAGTTATCTCTCCTCCATGTGTAAAGCGCTAAGGCTCGTGCACTTTAGTTTGATCAGACGGTTGTTGGTCCTCTGCGCTATGATCCAAAAGTTGTTGTCTCTCCTCCTCTAGAGATTTTGACTTCCTCCGACTTAGAAGGATTTTTCATTTTTCAAAGGTCTCGGCCTTTTCTCCTCCTAGGAATCCATCTCTTGGACCTCGTATACACTTCTGAAAATTGCTATCTCTTATGAGCTTGATCTATTTGAAGATATTCGATTTCCCATGCACTCCTTGCATTCTCAAGATTTTGATAACTCGGTTCGAAGGATTTCTTGAAAATAAATTCTTCTTGCTCTCCTGGCGTTCCTCTGTTCTGGTTCTTCTATGCATAATCACTCCTTGATGTTGTACAATCCTTGCACCTAGTCTAAGTTCCTGTTGTTCTCTCTGAACTTCTCTAGGTCAATCCGAGACCCTATTGACGTACTCCTTGCATATGATATGCAGACCTTTAATATGAGTTTTAGAAGAGAAACAATTGAAACTTGTCCAGTTTCGTCACGAACTCATACAATCAACTCTTAAACAATCACACATGAACAAAATAAATTGAAGAACACATACATAACGTAACATTCATTCAATCTCACCTTAAAATGAACACGGTCCAATGATTTGGGACAATTATGTCTATTATATTGATTCATGAAACAATTACACAACATTGCAGTTCTTCACTGCGTCTTTCTTCTACTCTGTCCTGCTCTACTTTATCCTTCTTCTATCTATTACCTTACAACAAAAACTATATAAGGACTGGCTCCACGAGCTCTTGTTGTTCTGTCTTCAACCTATCCTATCAATTCATAGTGGTTACCTACTTTGTCCTATTACAATAACTAATAGTTATTTCCAGATAAGAGCCAACAGTCTATATCTACAACTCCTTACAATCCTATATGACTTTAAAAACACTGCATTTTTAAAAAAATGTTGGTTCCAAAAATATCTCAACAACTCGATTTATTTTCAAGTTAAATATTTATTTGAAACTCTGTCATGCTGAGATGTCATGTATGTGCCTCCACGCTTGCATATTTTACTTTGAAGGTGATGCTCATGCATCACTATCCTTGCCCTGTCAAACCACCCTGAAATATAAGTAGAATGATGGAACCATGATCACACTATTACTGTGAGATATACTGATGTAAAACTCTACCAATCTGTGCCACTAATCTGTAATCAACCTGTTCCACTGTCCTGTAACCAACCTGTACATGTGCCTTGCATGTACCAACAAAACTAAATACACCAAAAACATGTACCAATACTCTCCTCAATATATCAGATCTGATAACATATCTCTCATACCCAAAATCACAAGAATATCACTCAAACCATGTGCCAATAATTCATATCAATCATGTACATCAACTCTATACAAAGATAACCAACAACATGTACCAACCATGTATCAATGACAAACAAAACTATGCCTCAATAAGATGTATCAAGATCACCATGTACTTCAAGTATGTATCTCATCCATGTACCCAATCATATACCTCTACAATATACCAATAACATACACCAAGATAACCAACAAGATACCTCTAGCAATGCACCGCACTCTCCATAAATCAAATACCATAAATCCTCACATCAACCATGTGCCACAACCTCATTGTTATACAATCTCTATCTGTACCAATAACTTCAACAACATACCTCAACCAAAATCCCTCAAACATGAACCAATACGAAACTTCAGTAGATCTTCCTCAAATCAAATCTACAACAACCCCTAAACCTCCAAGAGGGAACACAACATATTTACAAGGAAAACCCTCAAACAGATTCATAGATTCAACACTACACATATGAAAACCATACATTTTTCTTCTTGTAGCGTTCTGTTGCCGCAATTCTGCTGCCGCACTTTTTTTTCCACACTTTTTTTGCCGCACTTTTCTTGCTGTGATTTTTTGCCCACACTTTTCTTGCCACGATTTTTCTACCACACTTCCTGTTGCAATATTTCTGTCGCACTTTTCCTGCCGCACTTTTTCTTTCGCACATTTTTCTATCAATAATAGCTGCCCAAATAACCTTTCACAAAATAGATATTCAATGATATTCAATAGGTCCTAATGGGAGAGACTTTCTCTCTTATTTATACTTCCATGTAGCTTCCTCAAGGGGTTACCTTCTAACCAACTTAACCCACTTTCCTTCTTTTAGGGCTAACCCACTTCTAACCACTTGTCCACTTAACTTAACCACTTTCCACAAATAGTAAGTTCTCCACTCCTAGTTGCAACTAAATTTCTTATTTAATTTATTTATTTTGCAACCAGTTTGACTTATCCATAAATAGTAAACTCACCACTTCTTGTTGCAACCACTTTATTATTTAAATAATTTCTCTTTGCAGAAACTTTGACTACTATATTATTTAAATAATTTATCTTTACTCGCAACTTCTTGTTGCAACTAACTTTTCTATAATTAGTCAATTCATATCTTCTTTGTCATTAACTAACTTCTTGTTTCAACCACTTTATTATTTAATTTATTTCTTGGTCAACCACTTTGACTATTCAATCTTCTCATCACAACTTCTTTACCATAATTACCAACCTCACAAATTCGTGTTTCAACTACTTTATTTTTTATTATTTTCTTAATGCAATAACTATACCCATGATTAACTCCTAGTTACCATCAATTTGACTAGTACTCTTCTTCTAGGAGCTTCTAGAATAAATGACATATTTGACCTTCTAGGGGCTTCTAGATAACTCATGAGGGTTCTCCAACTTCATATGGCAATAACTATCTAACTGTGAGGAGTTATGCGACGTTCCACATATCACCGGAAATGGAATGACATATACTATCCATATAGAATAATCTTACCTGTAAATTCACCAATCTTACCTTTATACCTCAAATAGACTCGGGTCCCTTACCCATGCCTTTGTGCTACCAGAATTCACTACCGAACTTCCCCAAGGGTTGAAATCAATCACTAAGGGTTGAAATCAATATACAATATCACTCTCCAAGGTTTGACATCAATGGCAACCAAAATTCCAAACCAACTTTCCATCAACCTAAGCCAATTGTTTGAAAATATCCCCCTTTGGTATTGATGGCAACACCAACATTGATGCCAACACTTAGTCATGATAACATTCATGCTTATACTCCTCACCAATGTTTCTATCTCCCCCCCTTTAACATCAATGTAAAAGGGTATCTCCCTTTGGGGATACTCCCCCTGACTGAGGTTTCCTTGTGGATGATCCCCCTGACTAAATGCCTTTGATATTTCTTTGTGTTTCTAAGCCTTTGATTACTCTCTCTCCCTTCATATGAATAATATATCCTCCTTTGACAAATGGTATTACTATGATGCAACGCTGAAGCTATATCGCTCATGCTTCCCTTGTGACAATCGGTCCCTCTGGAAACATGACTTTGTTCTCTCTCTCCAATCATCTAACTCTCTATCCCGCATCTGATGAATCTCTTCCCCTGGAATCATACCTCTATTCTTAACTCTCTGTCTGACAACTTCTCTGAATGATATTTCTACCTATCTTTTTGGTTTTGTTTATCTCTCTTGACTTCTTTGCAAGATGTTGTGTATAAAAATATAAGTCTTCCTATCCCTACTTCCTTTTGGAGTTATTGTCCATTGGTGCTTCCTTATGTAATCAATTTAAATATATGAAAAAAATTCAAGAATAAGCATTCAAATATTCATGTGTAATCATCATCCATTATGATAATATTCCTTTGTCTCTGAACCACTCTCTAAACCAATCTATGAATCCATGCTCTCATCCACTGTTATATATCTGTCCAAACCTACTAAGTGTTATTACAAATCCATCTTTATCCATACTATCCAATAATCTTCTACACAAATGTCCATAATACTGACCCATCTGTCACTGTACTATCATGAAGTATTCACTATTGTAACTGACCAAAATATCATACTGTACTTCTTCTAACTGACTGCTCTGAATATGTCTACTCAAACTCTGCAAGTTGCTTGAAGGATGGTTATCTGGTATGTATCAACTACCACATAGAATCCCCTTGTTTAATATTCATATTACCTGGGAGTCTCTAAGTCAGATGGCTCAGAAAAATTATTTCTCTGATGTGGATTCATCATCATCTTCATCGGTATATTCATCATCTCTCTGAACTCTAACTTATTTCTTTTTGTTTGTGGATTCATCTTTCACTACAATACCTGAAAGTACAATCTCTGGAACATGTTCCTTATTTACATGTCATTATTTTCTTTCATTTCTTTTCCAAACCTTTATGTATCTTACATCTTCCTTTTTCTTTAGAGATTTGTCTTCATCTCATTTTATTGTCAATATTACAATCTCTGGGACCTAGTATTTATTTACTTGTTCTTCGTGTTTTCTTATCCATACTTTCTTATATCTGATATCAATGTTCTCTTTCATGGAAGTATCGATCACACTTCTACAATGGCAAGCTATGTGTCCATAGTTATGACATTTGTAACATTCAATGTTACATGGGGCCATATAAGCATTTCTTGCTTGAACATTTATTTTATAATCCCTGCAATCTGAAACCTTATGTCCAAAGTTAGTACAATAAAAACAATGACCACAAAAGAAATTTACATACCTGGGAGTGAATGATCTTCTTTGTGATGTATTCCTTCTGAATTTCCGCCTTGACTAATTATGATCATGATTGAAGCTTCTTTGTGGCTTGAAAATGGATGGTCTTCTTGAAGATGTATCTTTATTATTTTTCTTAGATTCTGGTTGACCATGATTCCTTCCTTTGAGTACTTCTACATAAATCTTTCTCTTTTCTTCATTCTTCTTTTCCAGTAACCTAGAGTGCTTCTCTTCATTCTCTATTGCTGATGTAAACATTTTTTTTCTTTTCAACTTTCTTGTTGAGCTTGATGACTTTGACTCTTAGTGTGACAACTTCTTCTTCAAGCTTCTCAACTTCTTCTTCAAGATTCTCAACCTCTTCTTCTTTCTTCATTATCTGAGACTTCGTGACTTCTTTTGTTCTCTTTGCTTCTTCCAGTTGGATTTTCAATGTAATTATTTCTTCTTTGAGTCTTCTCTCTTCTTGACCAAATTATTCCTCAAGCTGGTTTAACTCATCGATTCTTTCCTTGATATGATCTATCAATATATTTTCTCTCTTTTCTGCTTCTTCATTTTGTGCTACTATGTTGGCTTCTAAACATTTATTTTGATATTCTAGAGTTTCTTCAATTCTTCTAGCTTGTTCTAGCTGAGCTTTGTTGAGAAAAAGATATGAATTTAGCTTACTCAATCATTTTAGGATCTTTCTCGGCTAAGTCAAGATAGTCAAGAATATTACCCTGTGTTTATAGCCTCAAAATGTATTTCCCAATTCACCTGTATTAATTATAAGGGCTCGGGATGATTTTTTAAAATAAAAAGATTGTTGCAAAATATAACATTTTTATATAATTTTATGAACATATATAGATTGCAGAAAGTAAATGTGAAGATCAAAAGAAAAAATAACCAATTCACATATTAACACAAATGAGACAGAATAACAATCGCTTTATTTCATTCCAAGAAATCAAAAGTATCTTTCTCTTTACAAAAATACCTGTGAGGGCATGGACTAAGGTCAAAATTAGATATCCCCGATGAAAACCATACAAAAGGACTCTAACAAGAAGTAAAAACTGAACTTTAAAATCTGAATCAACTTGCCACAGACTGTTGCCCACTTGACTCTGCACAATATCATTTGTCCGTCATGAAACTCAATTCATAAACAAACAAGTCTACACAGACTATCAAAGATAGATCAACACCTCTGAAACAAGCATCTGAATGATATGGTTCATCTTTGAACATTGTTGTCTATAATAGGACCCTGCTGTCAAAAAGAGAATTAGGCCTTTAATAAATTGAATAATGAATGGAAACTAAACTATCTCAATAAAACTCAAGAGAAAACCTTAGTATGCTTTCTCCTTCTATTCTCCCCTTGTTCTTCCTTCTCATTTGGATTTTATGCATTCAAAATTAGTTGAAGTAGTTCAACTACCTCATTTAGTTAAGTTAATTAAAACTTAACTAATTTTAGTTTAGGGGAAGTAATAATAATAATAATAATAATTAAGGGTATTTTTATTAAATAATAACTAAGTAGGTGGGACCCCTTGTGTCTCCCTTTTATTTATTAATAAAAATAGACATAATTAGACAACCAATTAAACACATGCCTCCTTGTGGCTCCCATAATTATTTCCACAATTTGAAATTTAAATATTAGAAATATTTCAAATTATATCCAAAACATGTAAATATCCACAATATCCCAAAAAATAGTTTGCTTTCCAAAACTTTCTGCAGTTCATTGTCCTCAATAAATCAATTATAAGCACATAAATCAAAATCCATATTTTCCAATTTGAGAGGCAATTCTTCCTTTGTCATTGTTGTCCCCTTTGGAATTCCCATAAATAGCCTTAGGTTGGTTGGAACCTTGAGGCTTGATATTGCTAATGACATGGGAGCAGTCGTCCCTAAAGTGCATACGGGAGGACACTGACTTGGCTGAGTCACTTGGAGAAGATGAGGGAGAAACAACAACTTTACCTTTGTCATGCACATGGTGAGCCTCAGTTTTGAGTCGTTTGCTTGCATGGGAGGACTGTATAGATGAGTGTGCGAGGGAATTTGAGCATTTGGGTTTACAGGTGGAGGAGGAGGAGGAGGTAATGACAATTTTGGCCAACCACGATGGTGGGAGACTACTAGGTGAACAATCTCCTTCCATCCATCATTCTCGGGAACTTCAGGTTGCAAAGATACATGGGGAGGCACAGGGATACCGAGAACATTTTAGGGTTGGAAGGGAGGCCTCTTTGGTCTAGGATGAACTATCCCTTTCCCAATCCAATTGAAAAACCCATCTTGAAAAAGATGGACTCTTGAGGATCGACATCGAAATGAATTTAGAATCTGGGCCTTCTAGGCCCTATGTTCCAATTACCTCTTCCCCTATTGTTTCATCCATGATTGCCTCTGTTGAAGAAGATCATCATGTATGAAGCAATTATTAGAAACTATCTCTTAATAAACCATACATGACATTCTTTTTATATGAAACTCAAAAATTAACATAAGACCCATGTAATCCAATCCATAAAATTTATTTAATAATCGCCAAATGACTAGGGGGTGAAATAGGGTTCATGGGATATCTGGGGTGATTGTAATAAGCGAAAAAGTGATATCATGACAGGGAGTAAGAACACGAGTACTACTTGACAATTCATTAAATAACTTATTGTGCAAACAATACCAAAATATATCAGATGTCATCTATCTCTGTGACATTTTTTATCACTGTCATACAGAGTTTTAATTTTATTTTATTGAACATGGCGTGTAAAAATGAATTTGGGATCATGAGGGGGTTATAATGAGTGAAAAAATGAGAATATGAGAGGGAATAATATGGATATTGTTCATAAAAATAAATTAAATCAACCAACAACTATAACTATGTTCCAATCACAATCCAAAGAATCCACTTTTAAGACCCATCACATTTAATTGTTCCTTAATTGTATACAGATTGCTTGTTGTCTTCAATAAAGAAAAAAAAATCAATTGACCAGAATTCTTCAATTATATCAATCTTTTCATCCTATACAATAACCATGCAATTATCATTTCCAATTCCACAGTCATATCATAACCATTCGATCCATAGTCCTATACGTTTTAATGCTGACCTTTTTCTTTTTAAAACACACATAATGTGCATAGTGATTCCATTATCTATATTCAATATTTGTCCCTGGAAATCAAATGATAATAGACCCAACACTAACCACCAACAGTCAATTGTCATCAAACAATAATCGGGCCCGATTTAATCACCCACGGGTCCTTTTTAAATCTGGACAGAATCAAGAGCATGTTCGATTAACCTATCATACACACAGGTCTTCAACAATATAATCATCGATGCCAATATTAATTCGACCACAACACTTAACCCAAAAACGTGTAGCTTTGAACCTAAGATCTGCCTTCATCAAACATATACAGACTTCCTTCCAAAATAAATGCTTGATAAAAGACAGAGCCATATGATGCACGGAGTGAACATAACCAAACCATACATAAGTGCCTTTTAAATTAAATGGAATCATAGTCGTTCTAGGTTTTAACACAATGATGGATGGAATAACCATGAATCAATCAAAAAGAAGATTCTCGGGACTATATGTAACCCATACTTTTTTTCCCTTTTCAACAAACTTATCACAGAGACTCGACCAAGAGATGGTCTTTGAAGTGAGAGAGCCCGTGATTTTTCTTATAATCACCACATTCATTAAACTTGTAACCACAAAATATTGATAGAACCAAAAGGTGTCTGAGGAGGAATAGAATCAGGTCGGGCTCAATAGAACCAAGTCGGGTTCTTTAAAATTTTATTGCAGAGAGGTAACAAAAGTGTGTTTAATCTTTGAAAACATAGAGAGCTTGTCATATTTTACCTCCTAAAAGAAGTTACCACCGAGAAGAAACCATAGGTAAACAAGTATAATCTTGGAAAAATAGAGAGACATGCTCTTTTGTAAACACCACAGTCTTTCAACTTATAACCCAAAGATCTTGACAGAGCCATAAAGAGAATGCCCGAGTAGGAACAAATAAATTCGAGCTCAACAAACCAGGCACACACATATGCCTCTTAAAACTTTATTGTAGAGAGGAAACGAGGATTGGTATAAACAAGGAAAATCCTTGAAGACACAGAGAGATAGTGTCTCTTCCAAACATGCAGGAGGTCGATAACCTTTGAAATATAATTGACAGTGAGGCTCACAAACATAACACTCGGCCACTATAACAAAGATGAGAGGATCAAATTTTAAAACTCTTGTGAAAAGAATTCCAGAGCATTCGATACATACAGATGATATCCTTTAAAATTTCGGGAAAAACAAAGATTGGACTGTGGAATGCTTTCAGAGATAATGAATGTAAATAACAAGCCATAACAAACAATAACTCATGCTCTGCCAAATAGAGAAAGAACAATACCACTGTCAACAGTTGCATTGCAACCTGGATAAAGAATCACAACAACGACTGAGACGAAAAAAGGGGTGACAACAACTGATACCCATACTGGTGGTAAAACCCCACAAAAATAAAACTCATATCTCATTGCACCATTTTTATCATTCCCACGGAGAATCATCATAAAAAACCAAGCTAACAGAATTCATTTTATCAATAACCAATGCGTATAATTTATAAAGAAATAACACCCATTACTTTCCTTCAAAATGCCAACATTCTACAGTAATCACAAAGAACACCATAACACAGTATTGATACTCAGTCGAAAACTCAAGAAAAACACAGAACCCATGCAATCCTGAGCCACCAATTTGATTCATAATATAGATAAACCATCATGGATGGAAAATAAAGAGCCATACCTATGAAAAATCACTTCAATGAAGAGTTAGTTTGAGTTTTCCCCTTCCAAAACCTGCAATCGTGGAGCTTCTACAACCAACAAAGAAAAATGCAACTATGGCTAGGGTGACGAGTTCAAGGGTGGTTTGGAGTGACGTGCAGTAAATGCACATCACTTCCTCACCTGGCCCTATTCAATTCAACGTACTAGCTAGTCCATTAACATAACATCAACCATTAAATTCAAGCCATAACCATTGCATAAATTCAATGCCATATCCATTGTATAGATTCGATGCCATATCCATTGTATAGTGCGCCACCCGAAACATATCAAAATAATAACCATATGTTAATGTTACCATATGTTCTCACATATAATCCTTTAACCAAAATTCATAGTATAGCAGCTAGGTCCATCACTTCACATTTGTCCCTATTATATATACATCCAAGGTTTCAATATAATATTTTTTCCATGGCCTTAGGACTTATCCATAGTTTGTTTCCTTTTTGTTTTGAGCTAGCTCCCATATCATCATACTATATTTGCATAAAATAATGTATAGATTATTAATCAATGTTAAATGTATAACATAACATGACACCTATAAAACAACATAATCCTCATATCCATAGAACTTCCCTATATTGTGAATGAACATAAACAACGTTTAGCAACAATGCATCAACCATCCATGTTGTCAAAACGAATGAAACCATGACTGCATCATCAAATGTATAGGACTGTGTAGGAAACATCATAACAACATCAACATATAAGTGTAACACGTATAACATTGTGCCTCTAGTCTACAAGGTGGTCCCACCTACTTGTTAAATATTAATATCATAAATAAATAATAGAGCTTAGAAATCCTTTGCGGGAAGAATTCATCGTTTCGATTTTAATTGTCAACAAACTCTTAAATTCTTGATGACCTGTTGGGATTCTTCAAAAATCTGAACACTTTCCTTTTGTTTCATCAATTCTTTCTTGAATGACTTATTTTCTTCTCTTTTTTTCTTAGTTCATATAAAGCACTGATCAATTCTGCTTCATAATTGTCTTCTATTTCAATTAGTTTTTCTATCTCATTTCTTTCATGGAATTCCATTTCAAGATGTCTGTGTTTTTCACAATTAAATCAAAACAACATATTTTTGTTGATTATGTACTCTTCATCTTCTGAATTTGTTTGACATGATGAACACATTTCTTCTTGATCTATACCGAAATCTTCTTTGACATTATCTAACTCTGTGATGGGTGAAGAATATATATTATGTAACTTATCCCAAAGTTCTTTAGCTAATGAACATTTACCCACTTTGTCCTTTACTGAATCATATAGTCCTTCCATAATGAAATCCATTGCAATTTTGTTATTTCGTTTCATTTCCTTCTTTGTTGTAGTATTTTCCCTTTTTGAACTATCATATCCCGTAACAACTAATTTCCCAATATCATACCCTGTTCCTTTAAAAATACTTTCGTCCTTCCACTCCATAGCTCATACTTTAAACCATTCTGACCATTAAACAATGGTACGCCATTTTCAGAATAATCCATGATCTCCTTTCAGTGGTTAAAATGTTTCCTGAAGGAAGCTGCTCTGATACCAATTGTTGGATTACTAAGAGGGGGGGTGAATCAGTAATGAAAATTTATACCAATTATTAATCCTTTAAACCACAGTGTATATTCTTTTACTTATTCAACCATGTTCATCTATTCCTCATCAATATCTTACTATATCATAAGTGTTGGCACAGGGGCAAACCCAGGGTTCAGCTCTAACAATGCACCAACAAGCCCTAACTACTGGCCCTTTTGAAAACACCTGCGAAGTAGATGCAATCTCACCCAAAGTATCTATAGGGGGTTGCAGGACACAGGTGTCTACAACCAAAGGAAATGCAGAGTGGATTCACAACAACAACACACAGTCACCTAGTTATTCTTTATCTTCCTTAAAACTACTGTGCAAGTTGTATTTCAAATATAATACAATATCACAATAGTAGCATATCAAATGACAGAGAACACAATATCAATCACACATAACACAAGATATATGTGGTTCACCCTCTCCCTAGGGCTACGTCCACATAACTGTTCTTTATGATATATTAAGATGGAAGCATACAATTCTGATCTGCGCTCTTAGCTAGCAGATCTTCTCTTATTCTCTCTATTTTATCTCCCCTCCCTGCACACCCAACTACAGGGTTGATCTTTACACCCAATTGAAGATCCTACAATACCAGAAGGCTCTCACACTCAGCACTTCTCTCTCACATAGTAGTACTCACTCAATCACACAATAACAATGAACTCTCAACCAACTTAGCACCAACCCATCCCAGGTCCTTTAGACCTTTATTTATACATTGCAATATCTCTTGGACACCCTTAGGTTGAAACCTAAGTGTCAAAACCCTAGATACAAAAACCCTAGGTGTCTAAAACCATAGGTAAACTTGAACCACGTTTTCAGGGCTTCGCCAGCCTATCTTTCCTTCCTTCACACGCAGTGCTTCAAAGAATCTATTGACATCTTCTTTCACTTGTTGAGTTGTCCATGATCCCTCTTCATTTTTAATCCATCATCCTCGATCTCCTAGTCCAACGACTTGTTTTCTCTTACTTCGCTCCATTTTTTCTGCTCTTTTGCTCACTTCGACCCAGTATCAGTCACTGTGTCTTCCGTGCAATTCCATACAATTCACAGTACACCAATATTTACGTGAAACCCAATGCGGGAGAAAACCACATAATTCTTTTCTTATATGTCAAGAATTACATTCAAGGAAGCACCAACTTCCAATTCTCCAGCTACAACCAGAAGGAGGCTTCGACCCCCTAGTTTCTCAGGCTACAACCTGAGGGAAGCTCCAATTCCCCAATTCTATCGCTACAACCAAAAGGAGGCTACAACCCCCTATGTTCTCTAGCTACAACCGGAAGGTGGATATAACCACCTATCCTTTCCTCGTCCAACCACCCTGAAATATAAGTAGAATGATGGAACCATTGTCACACTGTCACTGTGATATATACTACTGTAAAATTGTACCAATATGTGCCACTGACCTGTAATCAACATATGCCACTTTCTTATAACCAACCTGTACTTGTGCCTTCCTTGTACCAACAAAACTAAATACACCAACAACATGTACCAATAATCTCTTCAATATATCAGATCTAATAACATAGATATCATACCCAAAATCACAATAATATCACTCAAACCATGTGCCAACAATGCATATCAATCATGTACATCAACCATGTACATAAACACTATACAAATATAACCAACAACATGTACCAATAATATATCAACAACAAACCAAACTATGCCTCAACAAGATGTGTCAATATCACCATGTACTTCAAGTATGTATCTCATCCATGTACCCAATCATATACCTCTAACATATACCAATAACATACACCAAGATAACCAACAAAATACCTCTAGCAATGCACCACACTCTCCATAAATCAAATACCATAAATCCTCACATCAACCATGTGCCACAACCTCATTGTTATACAACCTCTATCTGTACCAATAACTTCAACAACATACCTCAACCAAAATCCCTTAAACATGAACCAATACTAAACTTCAGTAGATCTACCTCAAATCAACTCTACAATAATCCCTAAACTTCCAAGAGGGAATCTATCAGATTTACAAGGAAAAACCTCAACCAGATTCATAGATTCAACACTACACATATGAAAACCATACCTTTTTTCTTCTTGTAGCGTTCTGCTACCGCGGTTTTGTTGTCGCGATTATGCTGCCGCGATTTTTCTACCACACTTTTCCGGCTGTAATTTTTCTGCCGCACTTTTCCTTCTGTGATTTTTCTACTGCACTTTTTCTACCACATTTTTCCTGCCGCGATTTTCATACCTCACTTTTCTCTATCAATAATACCTGCCCAAATATCCTTTCACAAAATAAATATTCAATGATATTCAATAGGTGCTAATGGCAGATCCTTTCTCTCTTATTTATAATTCCATGTATCTTCCTCAAGGGGTTACCTTCTAACCAACTTAACCCACTTTCCTTCTTTTAGGGCTAACCCACTTCTAACATCTTGTCCACTTAACTTAACCACTTTCCACAAATAGTAAGTTCTCCACTTCTAGTTACAACTAACTTTATTATTTAATTAATTTATTTTGCAACCAGTTTAACTTATCCATAAATAGTAAACTCGCCACTTCTTGTTGCAACCACTTTATTATTTAAGTAATTTCTCTTTGCAACCACTTTGACTACTATATTATTTAAATACTTTATCTTTACTCACAACTTCTTGTTGCAACTAACTTTTCTATAATTAGTCAATTCATTATTTCTTTTCCATTAACTAACTTCTTGTTGCAACCACTTTATTATTTAATTTATTTATTGGTCAACCACATTGATTATTCAATCTTCTCATCACAACTACTTTACCATAATTACCAAACTCACAACTTTTTGTTGCGACTAATTTATTTTTAATTATTTTCTTAATTCAACAACTATACCCATGATTAAATCCTAGTTACCATCAAAATGAATAGTATACTTCTTCTAGGAGCTTCTAGAATAATTGACATATTTTACCTTCTAGGGGATTCTAGATAACTCATGATGGGTGTTGGATTACATAGAGGGGGGGTGAATCAGTAATAGAACAATTTAATCCTTTTTAACCATAAAATGCAAGTGTTATATCAATGTAGCATTATCATCCAATAGTTGTAGAGTAAATAAACAATGAACAAATGAGAAATCATACACATACACAATACACCAGTCTTTTTATGTGGAAAACCAAAGCGGGAGAAAACCATAGAATGTTTTTTCTTATATATATTTAAGAATTACATTCATTGGAAGCACCAACTTCCTTTGTTTTCCAGCTACAACTGGAAGGAGGCTCCAACCCCCTAGTTTCTCAGGATACAACCTGAGGGAAGCTCCAAATCCCCAATTCTCTGGCTACAACCCCCTATGTTATTCAGCTACAACCGAACGTGGCTACAACCAGAAGGAGGCTACAACCCCCTATGTTCTTCATCTACAACCAAAAGGTGGCTACAACCCCCCATGTTCTTTGGCTACAACCACCTATCCTTGCCACATCCAACCTCCTTTTCGTAGAAGTAGAATGATGGAAACACTATCACACTATCACTGTGAGATATACTGATGTAAACTTGTACCAATCAACCTGCACCAAACAACCTGTAACAATCTGTACCAAACAACATGTAATCAACATGTACCATAAACAAGTGCATCAACCATGCACCAACCTGTACCATCAACAAGTGCATCAACCATGCACCAAATATGTACCAATCATACATCAAATACACATAAACTATGACTCATCAATATGTACCAACATCATCAACTATACACCATACATCAAATACACGTAAACTATGACTCATCAATATGTACCAACATCATCAACTATACACCATACATCAAATACACGTAAACTATGACTCATCAATATGTACCAACATCATCAACTATACACCTCATGTATGTGCCAACTCATCAACTACTTGTCTCAACCATGTACCCAACATGTACCTCAACCAAAATCCCTCTTCAATTTTATCATCCAAATCTGATTTTTAATTCTGTAATAGACCTAGTGTATATGATCACATACCTGTAAACCTGTCTTAACTTTAAAAACAAGAGACTAACATTTTCATCAAACTTTACTTTACTCTCACATGACTAATTTTGGATTAGTCAACAACCCTAACTTGAAATAATCATAACTATGTACCTGTAATGAATAAAGATCTGAAAATAATAAAAAATGTTCTTCAATGTCTTTTATGAAATTCCTCCAGGATTCACTACTTGGAACCTCTCAGAAAAGGAGTTATAACAAAAATGACATACCTTGTTGAATTATGGTTTATTATAGAGAGAGAACTTGTATAGCATGCCCCGCACGAAATATTTGTTGTATGGATATGAAAATAGTACAACGAATACTACATAATGTACTCTAAACAATACATTTGGTCATACTAAATTTGTATATTTTATGAAGAAGTTGTGACATTTTTACCCGAAACACATGTTTTAGACTAGTTTCAGGACTAGTCACAAACCCTATTTTCCACAGAGTGTAACTTCAAAAATACAACGACACACAAGTTGAAATTTTTATCACAGCTACTTGGATATGTTTCCTCAATGTCCTACATATTTCATGGTCTGAATCATTCTAGAAAAAAAGTTATTTTGAAAATGGTGAGATGACCTGTAAATAACATACCTTAGAAAGCATAATCAAAATAATTTATCCTCCCATGAATTTTGGCCTTCTTTACTTCACCTTCCCTCTGAAATTCACCTTAGATATCCTTTGGTTACTGTTGAGCCTCTAAATTAACATCCCCACTACCCTATTATACTCCTCATCTATACCTTTTTGTCTTACCTAAGCTTGGATAAATGACAAAAGACATTACCATTAGCCATTGATGAGATCATAAGGTAAAGTATAATTAATTCATGCATTTTTGTGGTTTATTGAGCTAGGAGACTAAATGTTTCATGTACTAATGTTTCAATTCGCCATGTATGACCTTTGACCTCTAGATGAGTCCAGCCTTTCTATACCAACTCAGCCATCCGGTACCAAGCACACCTTCCATCAGATATGGCACCGAATCTCACCTATCCTGATTTGGTACCGATATAGGAAGCAGAGCATACCAAGTTTAGCTCCAAAATCATACTACAGACAATTGTTGGATGTTTGTTGAATCACCAAAGCTTTAGCAAGGTTATGATAAGCTTGTTTTCCTATTGCTTCATCCTCATACACTTCGTGTCATGAGGATGAAGCTTAAAATATGTAACCGAATATATTTTAACTGATTTGCAAAAGATTTCACCTCCTTGTGTTTCACGACTAAGACTGTTTAAATAGTCATGGCAAGGATGGTGGAGGTAGCAGAGAATTAGCATAACATAGTAGTTGAAGCAGTGTTACACATTGTAGAACACATTCTGAATTGAAGTTTTAATATAAGGATATCAATTATTTCCAGGTCTTGACCATTTATGAATGAATGTGAGTTGAGTTGTTAGCATAGTTTAATCCTATGTTTTGAAATATAAGTAAGAGGAATGTGTGGATTGAAAGAAATCTTATTGTAGACTCCAGTCGTTGACCTATTGAAGCGGCAAGGGCCCACTGCCCAACAAAGGTCAGCATCCTTATAGATTAGTGCTAGTAGTTGATTTCAATAGTATAGATGTTAGATTAGCTGAATCTTAATTCTTTCAGATGATAGCAGTATAGTTCAGTCTAGGCTTCGATTACTTAGATATCTTTTGCATATGCTCTGTTTCTGTTTTTATGAAGTTGATTTTGTTTCATGGACATAAATGTTGGCAGCAGTAGTCAGACATATTTGAAGGTGAACTAGTGAAGTTTACAACAACACATTGTGAACCACAACATACTTAGTATATTGACTATTGAACTACCCATGTTATGTCTTGATGATTGATGTGTGATTTCCCTTTTAGAAGTTTGATTGCATAGTTAGTTTTATGGATCAGATAGCAGAGTTGATCTGTCAAAATAACTCCATCTCATACTTGCATGTGCCATAATAGAGTAGATACCCTCTTTGTGAAGGACAACCAAAGCATGTTTTGATTTGCTAGTTTGTTTCCCTAGCATGCTTAATCTAGAATAGTTCTATACTCATGACATTATAATTACCTTTCTTACTAGTGTCTTGTAACTCTGTTGATTACGAATCCCAGATTGATAATTAATGAGTGCATTATACTAAACATATAAGTAGCACAACATTTTGGTGTCGTTGTCGGGGAGTTGCAAATGGTAGGAAGTGATTTTTAGTTTAGATTGTTTGCATAGTTTTTTAAATGATTTTAAAGGCTACTTGAGGGAGGAGGATAAAACATTTAATACGTGAGTGAAGAGCCACGCAGCCAATAGAGTGGGGTTCTCTGAAGCCAAGTTTCCTTCTTACCTTCTAGATAGAATTAGGATTTCAATTCAGTTAAGAATCAAATTTCCATTTAATGCATAAATATAGAGATAACAAGGGTAGATTTGTAAGCTCTAAAGATTCAAAAACAACCCCCCCACTAATCCAACTAACAATGGTGCAAGAACAATTCCACCAGGAGAAAGTTCAAGGGGAGCTAGCAAGGCTCCAGAAGAAGAACCTAAAACAGAAGAATCCGCATTGAGGTGGTGTTGATGGACGAAATTGACCGTCCGTCAACTGGGAGAGTGGAACCGGTCCGGGGTTGTCTAAATAACCCAAGCCGTTTGGAATGGACCACCCTGACGAGTTTAACGGCTCTGTTGGTCGCTCTAAGGTCTTCTATGAAAACCAAAGAGAGAATTGATATGAGCTAAGTAATCTAACTAAAGTAAATAAAACAAACTAACTATAACTAAATACAAGAAACTAACTAAAATAAAGGAAACTAGAAACTAATAAAACAAAGAAAAGGAACTAATATACTAAATATAAACTATTCTAACTATTTTATCTACAAACTACTAATTACTATCATAATAACTCAAATCAACTATCTAATTATCAGCTATAATATTCCTTATTCACAAATGTACACTATGAACAACCTACAGATTTGTTTAAAACCTGCAAAACTCATGTGTTTGCTGCCTAAGACAGCCAATAATCTCTTTTGATTGATTTTTATATTTTATGAAAAAGAAATAAACATTATTGAAATTAAACAATCTAATATATTTACTGAAATTAAACAATCTAATATAAATCTAATTAAACTTATATCTGAATTAAACTACTTAATGGAAACAGTAAACAACAAACTAATTGACCTGGAAACGCTCCAAGTTTGCCCTGTGTATGATGACTTCTTAAGCTGGTTGGAGGAAGAAATTCACACTGTTTAGTCCTTAAGCTTCTCGTAAATGATCAGCTATGCTGCTTCTTGAAGTGTTTTATAGGACAAACAAGACATAAAAGAAAATCATAACAATCTTCTGATTATAAATTCCTACAATAAGGGAAACCTATTATGCAGAAAACTTATATGTAACAATTCAATCTATGAAGAAGACAAAGCTATCATTCACAAAATGAATCAACAACTGTTATGTCTTTTATCTATTTGGAAGAGACAAGATATGGATCACAGTAATAAAATTATATCATTTGCATTTGATTTAGATAGCAAAAGTAATACTAAACCATAAACAAAGTGATATACTAAACATGAAACAAAGTGTTGATATATTGAAAAGCAAAAGCTATGACAAAACATCAATTCTGCTCCAGTTTGTATCAGAATTACATATCCTTGTTCTCCCACAACTGAGGATGTTATTATTACAAAATCATAAGTATATATAGGTCTCTTCGCAAGGTAAAAACTTCTTTGTGGATAATATCAAACTGTTTACATAACTTGGGAAAATATCCCAAAATCTGATTCAAACTTAACAACCTAAGACAAAACCAAATCTAAAATATCTCCTAAACGGTTATAGCATGCCCATTTGATCCCTGCAATTCGTATGTACCTGAAAGAAGGCAAAAATAAACAAGTTTAAAAGATATTTTGTTAATAAAATGGTAAAAATCTGATCCTGTAGACTAGCTACAGAATCAGTTGATTCTATAGCTGGTCTAATTTAAGAACAGACCTGTTTTAAATCAATTAAAACTAACAGAAATATATTAAAACAAATATTTGATTACTAATTTAAAAGAAATCAAATCATTTAAATCACAACAAACCAAAACTGCCATGCTAAATTAGAACAAACAGAATCTTAATTGAATCTATTTCAATCAAAACAAATATCAAATAAATCTTTGCAACTCATATACAAAATCTATCTAGAGTTGAGTGTAGGGAATTAAAACAGCTTCAACATTGGCAAAAATGGTTATCAGAAAATGTTCCTTGATATTGAATGGCCCTTGAGATAGGCTTCTTGACATTTGCCAAATTCCATGATTTTTCACTGCATTTCTCATGTTTATCAGTGAAATTGGATTCTGCACATTTAGCATTATGCTTTTTTTCAGCGACTGTTGTAAGGTTGACATCTTTTCTTCACCATGTCTCTTTTCTTCCGTATGCTTAGCTTTGATAATTGGCACTGGCTCCTTTAACTGTGCACCACTAATCAATTTTCCCCTATTTGTCTCATGATCATTATAAACACCAGTTTCTTTAAATTCATCTTGAGTTGTGCTCTAGCCATCTGACATACTTGATTTATAATCTTCAGCCCGTTTCTTTCCCTTTGTATTATCTAGTTCTGCGTGAATATTTGACATGTGCTCCTTGAGCTATGAAAGATAACTTATTTTCTCCTTACCTTTATCATGTTTGGGAGGAAACCTTGTGTCCATATGCTGGTACTTTTCCTTCTGGATCTCAGCGGAGCGTGTAGGAATGGTTTCCTCATGCATCACCTTAAGAAAACTTATATCCATATCCATCTCACATTACATTTCTATCCCCTGTTTGGTAATCACGTTGGGTTCAATATCTGACCCATTTGGTGGGCTGTCAAGATCTATATTACTGTCGTGATCCAAACCAAAAAAATGTCAACTTAAATAAATCATCACTACTCACAGTCTCCACTAGGATTATAATCAAAACCACTGCACTCCACGCTGCCAGATCCACCATTGTCATTTTCTTCATCCTCAAAGTCGGCAAATTGTTGTGTATAATCATTTACAGTGATTTCAGAGACAGATCCATTACCAAGGGTTCCTAAAATAGTGTCGTGTGACTTGAATAAAACTCCAATGATGATCCACCTGGTAGATCAACAGATTCTTTTTTAATACCCTTTTGTAGATTCTTCGTTCATTTTTCTAGAAACAGAGTAATCTTCTGCTTGAATCCCATGAGAGTTACCTGAAGTTCCATCTTGTCCACATGTAACTATTTTAGAGCACACCTCTCTGCACTGGAGTTGTGGCTGACAAGAATCAACTACATTTGCCCCATCAATCCTTGTATCATTCAAGCATCTGCGATCATTCATATAATATGTCTATTTCCTTTCTTGTCTTGTCTCTGCAACATATATCTGGATTGCAAATGTTTGGAATTATTTTGAGTCTTCCAACCAAGAGAATCATAGCCATCAAAGCCCTCCAATTCTTCTGTGCATGAACTTGTCCAGCTATCACAATATTCCTCTCTGTTACTTGGGTAAGACCGTCCAGGCCATCTGATCTTTCCGATCTCGAGGTCATCAAAACCAATACTCAGCAACCTGTGTCTGTAAGCTTGTACTTCATACTCAAGAGCAACAATTTCCTCGTCTTTCCTATGTATGAGATCTTCAAAATATGTCAAAGATTCTCGATCATGAGCGAGTTTTTTTTTCCTTAGCCAATCTTTTGTATTGATTTTCCTCTAGACGCACAGCAGCTTGTATCCTGGAAAGAGATTAAACCTCCCTTTCTTTGCTGCTATATAATCAGGATTTGTATACTTCACAGTCAAAGCCCCACCAGCCAATGGAGAATATGCCATTAGACCAACATTAGAATTTTGAGGCATGCACACCTCCATCAGATCAACTTCAAAATGACACCATACTAGCAAACTGTAATTGTTTTGTATACTGATGATCTTTGGTAAACCTTCCAGCTTTGCAGCATTAACAAATTCCATAACTCCATAAGATGTTTCATTAGAAACACCAATATACCGTACCTTTCCTTCTTGAATAACCTATTGAAATTCCTTCAATTGCTCAATAAGTGGCACACTCTCCCTCCACTTTGAAGGATCATATGAGAACTCGCCAAAAGTGGCACATAATCGATCAGGCCAATGGATTTGCAACAAGTCAATGTAATCTGTGCCGAGACGCTTTAAGCTCTTTTCCACGCTTTCTTTAATGTTAGTCGCATCAACGCGTAGTATCTATGCATTATCACGCAGGTAGTTGGATTGTGTTTTCTTCTTGAGGCCACAAAATCATTGACAATGTCTCATTTCAACCGTGACTTGAGGGAACCCTCAACAACATCTATACGATCAATGCCCAAATCTGAAAACTTGGCGTGATCTGTGTGTTGTGCGATTCATGGTTGGAGGTCGAGGATAATTGCATAATTATTTCATTCCCACTGTATTTTTCTCACACAGATAGCAAAGTATACAAGGTTCGCACAGGAGAATTCAATCTCTTTATGCCCTCAAGGTCATCCAAGGAAACCACGACCTCTCAACCCGGTTGCAGATCATTTTGAGTTTATATCCAGGTTGACTTATTACATGAAGTTTTCAAATCCAGTCTCTAAATTCGCACAGTCCTCCAAACAACAATAAAAATATAGATGGGAAACCCTAGAAATGCCAGAAACTTTCAAAGGTCGTATAAATATAAAGAGGTATCCAGATCTTAATTTCTTCCTCTTTATGCACCAAATCTAGCTCTGAAAATGTCAAACCATATTAAAAAAATGACCAAAGTTACCTCAGTACGATTTATGAATCTTAAGGAAACCATCATATTAGCGAGCATGAGCGTGGCAGGTGAGGAATAGCTTAATTCCTGGTAAGGAGGCTGGCATTAATGCCAAAGTGTGCAAGGGTAAGGGAGGTTACTTCTGCCATGCATAAGAATTATTGCCAGTAGTTCCACTGCTGGCGTTCATAGCTGTTATATCCCCTATAACACAGCTCAACAATTATATCAATTGGCCGACCAATGAACAATGGTAAGTGCATGCACAATCAATGTTATATCAAAGTTTTTAATCTACCAACAGTTGAATTGAAATCAATACCAAACTCAACCATGCGCCAATGTAACCACCGATATCCATAGCTTAACCAATGTGTCGATATATATAACCAACATACCAACAGTTATGAAAAATAGACATAGGCATTATATTAAAAAGATAAGTATGAATATCCATATACCTTATGAAACCGAAGGTTGAGTAGGCCAAATAAGAAGCCAATCCAAATATTAATGCATTGCAAATTCAATGAAATCCAATCACACACTCGATATAAGAATTTCCAATGAGTATACCAATGCGTGCAAGTGTTATACCATAATGTTCAAACATCCGACATGTAGTTCAAAAACCGAAAATCATGTATTGAAAACTCAATGAAACTCAATCCCACAGTCAATAGAAGAATGACCAGTAAATACAGTACGAAAGTTCCTTCAGCTACACAATGATAAACAGAGGTAAGCACGGTAAGAACATTGATAAAAAGATCATGATAGTTCAGATAGTGATCAAAATGTGACTTCAAATGGAGAATTTTTCACGCGTACAGTCGTGAAAACTTTATGAAGACAAATGTGCAAAAGTCTCAAGAAAGGAAAGTTTCGTCTATTTGAAAAACGCGACGAAAACTTGAAGTTCGCAAGACATAGGTGTAGGCAGCTTATAGGGCAATAGAAAAAATTGTATTGGTTGCCAACAGGCGGGTGGAACATGAATCTGCTAAACGTTCATAAGACACACAAAATCCAGTTTCTGAACCATCTATTAGTGGAATGGCAGAAGAAGAAGGAAATGCAGCCACTGAAACTAAGACCTTTGGCCTTCCAATATTGGATATTTCCAGAAACATCAGCATGAAGAATATCCCACTATCATCACTACCCACTTTCATAGGTATGTCAACTGAAGATCTAGATTTAATTTTATTCGAGTTTGACATATTATGTAGAAGCTATAACTACTCAGACGATGCCCAAAAACTTAAGCTCGTCCCTGCTACAATGAAAGATTCAGCTTTAAGATGGTTCATGAGCTTAGGATAAAATACAATCCTCTCTTGGGATCAGATGAAATACACATTTTTATGGAAATACCAATACTATTGTAAGGATAATGCTAAAAATGACATTTTTAAAATGCAGCAAACAAAAGATGAAAGCCCTAAAGACTACTTAGAAAGGTTCTTATACAACTACCAGAAATAAAAATTATTCACCACAGACCCAACTATAGTAAGAACCGTATTTTTGAAGGGTATTAGAGATGACTGCATAGAATTTTTAAATTTGTTAAGTTCAGGAGATGTACACCAAAAGCCTTTTGCAGAGATTGCAAATTACTGTAGAAGATACTCAAGAGGACAAGCTAAAATAGGCAAAGCATCAAGAGATTCTTTTAGTAGAAATACAAGACAAAGCTCAGGAACTGTCACCAGAATTGAGTTAGGAAACTTATTAGAAAACTTTAAAACAGACATCTTGAGCACAATCAATAACCAGTTAGATACCCTAAAACTGAAAAAGAAACAAGAAGAAGAGATTGTTTTAGCAATCTTCTGTCCTAGATGTCGAAAGAGGCATGGTGAGAAAGAATGCCCATTAAATGTCATAGAAATCTGTGGCATGTGTACACTAGAACACCCCACATCTGAGTGTCCAACTTTGCTTGAACTACAAGCCATGTATAGGGGAGGAGGAGTCCCACAAGAACAATCATACCCTTCCAGAAGACCTTGGAGAGCACAAAAGCCCAATGCATTTTATGACCCTAATGCACAGTATCAACAGCAAGAATGGGGCCCTTCCCCAATGACCTATCCACAATGGACACCTCAGCAAGCCCAAACTCAACCTTGGCAACAAGGTTGGAGGGGGGATGTGTATGGAAATCCCTCTTACCCTACATATCCACAGTATCCTGCAAACATTTCCCAATTATGTTAAGAACCAAACATCAATATAGCATACAAAAACCTCTAGAAAAGTACTCAACGCCTTGAAAAAGAGATAATATTAGATAATAAGCCTCTTCGAGGGGGCAACCTCCTTTTACCCCACTTAAATGTTCAAGCACAAGATGATTCAAAATGAAAATGTCTCCTTGGTATTTATAGGAGACTAGGAGGTATAATTACAAATAATGGACTAAAGCCGACATAATTAAAATAACATTACTAATCTAAATTACAACTAATGGCCTAAGCCGACATAAATAAAATAGCATTACTAATCTAATATTCCCCAATTAAGGGGTAATGAGCCAGCATTAGGGCTTAACATGC
>ML797034.1:200717-211776 GCA_009831015.1 Picea engelmannii
CAACCAGTCCCACTCAATTTGGATACTCTAGGAAGAAGTTATGATTGTTTTACCTAGAACACCTTCTTGAGACTAGTCAATAGGTCTAGTCAGATACCCTATCTTACACAGGGTGTATCTACAAATTTAAAATGACCCAGACACTGAACTTTTTACCACAGATACAATACTAATTTCTGTAAATGGTATCCAAAGGGAAGGTTTTGAAACGTTACATAAAAAAATTTATAGTGAAAATTCCTCAATGACTCATTTCAGGATGATTCCATAACCCTATATTGGACAGGATGTATCTCCGAAAGTATAAGGCCTCAGGAGCTAAATTTTGAACAAAACGTACCGTGATCCGTCTACTAAAAACCCTTTAATCAGTTCCTTCTGAAACGTTGTAGAAAAAAGTTATAGCGAAAATTCCACGGTGTCTCAGATGTAGCAGCAAAACCCCAAGACCTTGAGCTCTGATACCATATGTTAAGAACCAAACATCAATATAGCATACAAAAACCTCTAGAAAAGTACTCAACGCCTTAAAAAAGAGATAATATCAGATAATAAGCCTCTTCGAGGGGGAAACCTCCTTTTACCCCACTTAAATGTTCAAGCACAAGATGATTCAAAATGAAAATGTCTCCTTGGTATTTATAGGAGACTAGGAGGTATAATTACAAATAATGGCCTAAAGCCGACATAATTAAAATAACATTACTAATATAAATTACAACTAATGGCCTAAGCCGACATAAATAAAATAGCATTACTAATCTAATATTCCCCAATTAAGGGGTAATGAGCCAACATTAGGGCTTAACAAATTACTACCTGGATTTAACCCACCACATATGCAAGCTTTACTCCCACCTCCTATACAACAACAATTTACAACCCCCTTGAACCCTAACCAACAGTAGCAAGCACCTATAAATACCAATCAACAACCACAAAACCAAGCTGCCCACAACCCTCTAAGACCAACAACAATCCTTGCCCATACAATCTCTAAACCCAATAATCGACCCACCCACCCTATGAAAAATACAGAAGTTCAAACCTTTCCCACATATGAAATTCAACTACAATCAGGGAAAGTTGTAAATCAATCAAATCCTGCAGTAATAATTCAGGAAGAAAATGATAATCATTCCGAGGATGAAAACACTCAAACCATCCCTGCAGAAGAAGAGACTTCCCCTCCTATTTCAATCACTTCTCAGTCTATACGAGTAACTCAACAAGTTAATCTTCCACCCTACCCCAAAAGACTATTAGTAAAGAAACCTGACCCACCCTTGCACAAAGATATAGAGGATGAATTACGAAATGTATGTATAAAAATAAGATTGTTGCAAGCCATTAAGGATATCCCCATATATGCCAAAATCATAAGGGATATTTTCCTTAAGAAACCAGGAAGGAAAAAGAAGGAACCTCCCCTTATTCAAGTGGTGGGACAATTATCTGAATTTATTTCTGAAATTCCATACAAATATAATGACCCTGGGAACCCAGTAGTCACTATTGAAATTATTGGTATTTCTTTACCAAACACACTCATTGATTTGGGTGCATCAATTAATGTAATGCCTTTTGACACTATGAAAAAGCTCCAAATCAACCAGTTAAGACCATCCCAAACCATGATAGAGTTGGCAAATAAGTTAGTCATTAGCCCTGCAGAAAGTTTAGATGATGTCACAGTCACTCTAGCTTCTTGGGAATATCCAGTAGACTTTCTAGTCATCTATTCTAAATAATCCTCCAAACCAGGACACCCTATGGTTCTTGGCCATCCATGGCTAGCCACAGTATATGTCTTTATCAGTTGTCGGTCTGGTGAGATGACTATATCCAATGGCACACATAGCCAAAAATCTTGTCCTTTTTCCTCCTTCCCAACCGGCATAGGAGATACCTGTCTGGTTAGAAAACCCTTATGGAGAAGAGAATTGCATCAGACCCCTGTTAACACTTGAACAGGTAAGAGGAAATTTTCCATACATGTATGCAGATCGCAATGAGAACAGTTGCATACATACATGAATTTCATTGGGCATAGTCATGTATGTGTGTGGGTTGCAGTAAGGTGAATCGTGTATAAGCGGGCTGCAGTGGGCATTGTCGTGTATGTACGTGAGTTTCAGAAGGGTGAATCATGTACATTCATAAAAGGTTTCTGAGTAGGATCATGTTTGTACATGATGATTTCAACAACAATACAGGTGACGTCAGCAGGACGTACAGGTGGTATGCAACAAATTTGTAAGTTGGTATTTGTCCCAATTATTTTATTGATATTTTATGGTTTTAGAAGGACAAGTTTGTCCTCATATTTTGGTGAATTTGTATTGGTTTGGAGGGTTGGTTTTTCCCTTAGAATTTATGAAATTGATAAAGTTACAGAATATAAATTTTGTGTCTCATATGTGTTGATGATTCATCTATGATCTTGTTGTTTCCACTACTATATTTTTCAGTCAATAATTTTAGTGTAAAATTTTTCAATGATAATAGTTGGGGTTTATGATTAGATCACTAGGAAGCAATTTTCAGATCTGAAATTAGTCACACATAGTTGCATGTGAAAATTGACATAGTATCAGAGCTTGGGATATGAAGAGAAGGGGATCATATTGAGACATATTTTGGCTACAACATTGAAAGGGTGTTGTTCTTGTTATTGTTTCGGGTAGGTAAAAATGGTGAACACATTGAAGCTTGAGGACGGGTTGGAAGGAGAAACCAACTTCTGGGCTTGGAAGGAAATGGTTCTCCTTCTGTTGGAAGAAAATGAACTCAAGTAATATGTTGAGAGCGTGGTTATAGCTCCTAGTGATCCAAATAAATTAGTATCTCACAAGAAGAAGGAAGTAAATGCCAAGCGAGTGTTAATAGAATCCGTGAAGGATCACTTGATCCCTCACATTGTTGAGAATAAATATGCCAAGGAGACGTATGATTATTTGGTAGGCCTATAAAAAAACAAGAATACTAGCAGGAAGTTTGATTTGAAGCACCAGCTTCAAATTGTCAGGATGTCCAGTGAGGACACAGTTGTGAGTTACCTTATGAATATTACTTAGATCCGAGATCATATTTCATCCATCAGTGAGACAATTGAGGATGTTGAGTTGGTGAATGTAGCGTTGATAGGTCTTCCCAGGTTTTAGGAACCATTCGTTCAGGGGATATGTGCACAAGATATGTTTCCAACCTTTAATATACTATGGAAAAATTATATCCAGGAGGAGACTCAGTTAGTGTCCATGGATGATATGGATGGTATGGTAAATAGTAGAAGTGATGAGAACTAGGCCCTTTCATCTCACACTAGGAAGGCTAGAATATTTTCTCTAGGAAGAAGAGGTTCACTAGGGAGAAGGGCTTCTCCTAAGAGAGAAGCATCTCTATAGACGAGACAAAAGAAGGATATTAGTAAGATCAAATGTTTTGAGTGTCATGATTGTGGTCACTATGCTTCACAATGTCCACACTAGAAGGTAAGGATAAGAAGGAAACAAGCATCAACAACATAGGTTTATGAGGTTGCACATAGGTTCCATAGGGATATCTTATTAGTCTTTTCCCTTTCAGGTACAATGTCCAGCAAGGGGACCTAGTTGGTGGATAGGGGAGAATCTCTCCATATGACAAGTGCACGAGAGTTATTTGATAGCTTCACAGAGACTGGCTCATACTTGTGTTTGGAGCTTGGTATGGGAACCAAGCATGCAGTAGGAGGATCTGATACAGTATCATTCAAGATGGAGTCAGGAGAGGTGTTGAGGGTGTTGAATGTGTTATGGGTTCCAGAGCTTAGGAGGAGAGTTATCTTAGTCTCATAGATTGAGAACAAGGGATCCCTGATCTAGGATGATCTCCACACAAGGGTTCATCACTTTGCACACCATGGAGAAGATCATTAAAATGATGATTGATGATAGGTGACAAAGTTTAAAAGGAATGTTTAATGCTTCATATTGTAAAAATGATTAATATGTTTTAGCATAATTTGCTCATGTATTTTTCATTTAATTTGTAAAAAGGAAATTAAAACTAAGTGTGAGAATCCAACTCACAAATTAGTTTCCTAATTTTAAGGGGAAATTAGTTTGCTGTGAGAATCCACCTCACAAATTAGTTTCCTAATTTTAAGCGGAATTTGGGAGTCTCGTGAGTTGGTTTGGGATTCTTTCTCATTTAATCACAAGTGGTTTCCTAGTCTCAAAGCAAAGTTAAGGTTGGTTGAGATTATTTCTCATTTTTTTCCTTGAGTGGTTATTTGTTAGGGTCCTAACCCGCACATAGGTAAATCAATATATTCAGATGTAATAAAGGTCAATATTAATAAGGCATTTCAATAAAATAGAATAAGGCAGATGTAAGAAGACCTAATAGAAGCTTTCGCTTCTAGAAGGATCTTCCTCTAGATGCTTCTCTTGATAGACATATTTAGTATAAATAAGGGTCGAGGGTATGAAAACCCTAGCTTGGAGATTATTGTAACAGAGAACTGCTCGACTGGAGGTTGCCCCATCGAAGAGGCCCATGAACATTGATTTATGAATCAAAGTGTTATTTATGTTGTTGTTCTTATATCATTATTGTGTTATTTTGGATATTATGTTGGTTATACTACTGTTATTCTTCCATTTCTAGCATTTTATTTATGTTCTGCATATTTATTATATCTGGTATCTTGCAAGTGGTATCAGAGCACTTTCCTTGGCAGAAATTGTGGGAATTTTTTTTTCAGGGTAGAGACGTATTCTAGCGTATTCAAGCCACAAAGATCTGTCGTTACGCGCATAAACCCGTAGTTGAGGGATTCATACATGCAGGAAATACAAGTGGTTCTTAAGCGCACATATGTTGGCCACCCTTGTAACCCCTGTTGGTACCCCTTCGAGTGGTAGCGCATTAGACAACACATGTGTACGGATCATCCTAGATTTCCTGAAGCCCTCTTTAGATAAACCTATCGGTCGTCGGATTGCTATAGTGTCACTGAGAATAGCACTCGGGAAGATACTCTCTAGTACCTGGGTAGTCGGGTAGTATGGCTAAGGGTATGGTCTATCCTCCTTAGTTAGTGCCCTGAGATATTGGGCCGAGTACTACTGTTGGACTCCACACATATATCAGAGAGCTATAGCACAGGGAAAACCCTTGTCTATAGAACCCTTGAATACCTAACCCTTGGGGGACAGAAACATAAACAAATTAAAACAAACTAGATCTATTGTTGCGCAACGGTGTTCAGGTTTCCAAGTAAATACACATTTCTTTCTGGTTAAGAATTTGGGAATTTCATCACTGCAGTATTATTTAGATTGGAGTATAACTCCGCATGTGTAAAAAAATAAAAAAGTCTGGAAATTTTTTCACCCTTATTTGAGACCTATTCCTTTGGATTCATCTCTTTTCCCTTATCACATTCATTCATATCATTTTTTGGCAAAATTTTTCACCCCGCCCACCCCTTTTCAGTTCACCCATCCTTGTGGCCCATACCCGTGGCCAAGATCTGGAAACTCGCTTCAACACCTTGCAATTTGGTTTCCTCGAGACCCAAAAAGAAGTGAAACAACTCAGTGCTACGGTTGCCTCCATCGATTCATCCATAAATACAACCATACAGTCCTCAGTGGAGGAAGTCAAACAAGAACTAACCACTCAGCTTGAATCTGTCTTTGCATCACTCTGCACCAAACTGAAGATTCCTACAGATGACCCTCTCTTTGAAGCACCTCCAAAGACCAAAGGCGAACATTCCTCCCATTCCCATACCTTTCAACCCCATCACTTTCAACGTGACCTACGCCTTCCGCGAGTGGATGTGACCAAATTTGATGGCTCATACCCCACTGGTTGGGTCACCCAAATGGAACATTATTTCTCTTTATACGCCATAACAGATGACTTGGCCAAACTCCGGTATGGTGTTCCCCATCTAGATCAAGAACAATGGCAATGGTGGTAATGGAGAAAAACTTCCCGTCAAGGGTATATTGCTTGGACCCAATTTGTGACTGAGCTTTATGAACGCTTTGACACAGACACCAACCATTTGGGCCATTTGAAAAAGTTGAAACAATCCGGAATAGTAGAAGACTTCATAGCTACCTTTGAGCGCCTGGCTTTTTGAACAGAGGGCATGACTGATGCTTTCTTTCGAGAGTGTTTTATCAGTGGCCTCAAGGAGGATATTCGGGCCCATGTCCTCATGGCTCAACCCTCAATATGGGTGGAGGCTAATAAAAGAGCTAAAGAAGCACAACAGGTTGTAACCTCTCAAAACCGAAAACCTTCCTTCATCCCTCGCCCTAAACCCGTCACTCCCACTACTCCCCCCGCCCCATTAAAGATCCAAAAATTGACCAGGGTTGAAATGGTTGAATTCCAACTCAAAGGCCTTTGTTATAATTGTGATGACAAATATTTCCCGAGCCACAAGTGTAAAGAACAAAATTTTTTTATGGCCATCTCTGAGGATATTTCGGAAGAGCATGTTGAAACTCCCCTTGTGTCTGAGTCACCTGAAATCACTGACATAACCCCTCCCTCAGACCCTCCTAAAGTAGAACCCGTCATTTCCCTCAATGATCTCATTGGCTTCTCCACTCCCCAAACCCTCAAGTTAATCAGCTACATCAAGCATCGGAAGGTCATCATTCTGGTTGATAGTGGAAGCACCCATAATTTTATTCATCGTTGCATTGCCTAAGAAACTCATTGCTACATCCATGTTGTCAACAATTTCCAAATCATGGTTGCCAATGGTGGTTCCATGAAATGTGGAGGGCGTTGTGAAAATGTGTGTCTCCAAATCAGTGACTACCACCTAAAATCCCATATGTTTGCTATCGACATGGGTGGTTGTGACATTGTGCTAGGTGCAGACTGGCTAAGAACTTTGGGTCCCATTCTCATGGATTTTAAGGCATTAACCATGCAATTCGACCAGGAAGGCCACCAATATAAATTCCAAGGCATCACTATTGGTTCACCTGAGGTAATTAGTTCCCATCGCATGGAAAAGCTGCTCAAAAAAGGTCATTCTGGTGTCATTTCCCAACTCCATGCCATACAAGTAACAGAGACAGCCCCGGTGTCGCATGACCTCCAAGCCCACCTTTCTAAACATCAAATGGTATTTTCCACTCCCCAAGGACTCCCTCCTTCCTGCGTTATTCATTATCACTCCATTCCCCTTGTACCCGGAAGCCTTCCTCCCAATATTCGTCCCTATCGCCACCCCTTTTCACAAAAAAATGAAATTGAGAAAATGGTCCAGGAATTCCTTAATGCAGGCGTTATCCGCCCTAGTATGAGCCCTTACTCTTCTCCTGTAGTCATGAACCTGAAGAAATAAGGTTCTTGGAGAATGTGTCCTGACTTTCATGCCCTCAACAAACTGACCATTAAAGACAAATTTCCCATTCTTGTCATTGATGACCTCCTGGATGAATTGAGTGGCGCCCAATTCTTTACTAAACTTGATCTTCGCTTGGGCTATCACCAAATACATATGAAAGAGGTAGACACTCCCAAGATGGCCTTTCACACTCATGAGGGACACTATGAGTTTTTTTTCATGCCCTTTGGCTTGTGTAATGCCCCCTCCACCTTCCAAATCCTCATGAATCATGTCTTCTATCCCTTTCTCCTTCATTTTGTCTTAGTTTTCTTTGATGATATCCTCATCTATAGAAAAACCTGGACAGACCATGTTACTCATGTGGATCAAGTTCTCCATCTACTCTCTCAGCACCAACTTTTCCTGAAACAGTCTAAATGTGCTTTTGGTGCCTCAGAAGTAGAATACTTGGGTCATCTGGTTGGCAAGGATGGCATCAGGGTGGATACGAAAAAGATTGAAGCTATGCAAGATTGGCTGCACCCAAATACTCTCAAAAGCTTGCATGGATTTATGGGCTTAACAGGGTATTATCGCAAGTTTGTTAAGAACTACGAAAAGATTGCAACACCTCTCACTGCTGTCCTCAAAAAGAACTCTTTCACTTGGATTCTATCCATTGCTCAAGCTTTTAAAACCTTGAAGACGGCCATGTGCACCACTCTGATTCTGGCCCTTCCTGATTTCACAAAGACCTTTGTGTTGGAATGTGATGCCTCAGGGAAAGGAATCAGCGTTGTCCTTATGCAAGAGGGTCGACCTTTGGCCTTCACCAGCAAGCAACTGTCTGAAAGGAATCTGGGAAAACCCATTTATGAAAAGGAAATGTTGGTTATTCTACATGTCGTTGATCTGTGGTGCCTTTATCTCTTGGGTAAATGCTTCCAAATTAAGACCAACCATCAAAGCCTCAAGTATTGTTTGGAACAACGCATTTCCTCCCCGGAGCAACAAAAATGGGTGACTAAGCTCTTTGGATATGATTATGAGATCATTTACAAGAAGGGCAAAGACAATGTAGTGGTGGATGCACTGTCCTGAAAATATGAAGAAGAAGGATCCCTTTTTTCTCTTTCCTTCATTGTACCCGATTGGCTCCAAGATGTTCTCCAGGAATGGTTTCAAGATCCCAAAAGTTCGCATCTGATCCAGCAATTGCAGACCAAGGCTCCAGCTCCCCCAGGGTACTCTTGGCTCCAGGATGAGCTTCGATACAAAGGCCATTTGTATTTAAGTAAACAATCAAATCTTAAATCCATGGTACTTTCTAAGCTTCATGCTACACCCACAGTGGGGCACTCAGGGTTCACCAAAACATATGACAGGGTCAAACGTTCTTTTTTTCTGGGATGGTATGAAACAGGACATCCATAATTTTGTCGCTGAATGTGAGGTGTGTCAATGCAACAAGGGAGAAACAATCAAATCTCTGGGCACACTACAACCGCTTCCAATTCCACTTGCTATTTGGAAGGATATCTCTATGGACTTTATTACCGGCTTACCCAAATTGGGGAATAAATCAGTCATAATGGTGGTTGTGGATCGCCTTTCCAAGTATGCTCATTTCTGCGCTCTTCAACACCCATTTACTGCATCCATGGTGGCTCAAATTTTCATGGACCAGGTCTTCAAGCTTCATGTTATGCCGCACTCTATTTTTTCTGATCGTGACCCAACTTTCACAAGCAATTTTTGGCAAGAACTGTTTAAGCTATAGGGAACCCAATTGCATCTCAGCATAGCTTATCATCCCCAAACTGATGGTCAAATGAAAGTTGTCAACAAGTGTTTGGAAACATATCTAAGGTGTTTTGCCTCTGAAAAACAACATCAGTGGGCTCAATGGTTACCCCTAGTTGAATGGTGGTACAACACTTCCTACCATACAGCTACTCGCATGACTCCTTTTGAAGAAGTATATGGACAGAAGCCACCTTTAGTTCTCTCATACTTACCAGGTACCTCGAAGGTCTAGGCGGTTGACCAAACACTTACAGTTTGAGAGGATATTCTTCGTACCCTTAAAGAGAACTTGGTCATGGCATAGAATCGCATGAAGAAACAAGTAGATCAAGGTCGCTCTGAATGTCAATTTGCATAAGGGGATCAGGTGTTTCTGCGACTACAACCATACAAGCAAACTTCCCTCAAGGCCAAGCATTGTCAGAAGCTAGCGCCCAAATTTTATGGTCCTTATATAGTTCTTAAGCGTGTGGGACAAGTTGCATATCAGTTAGCTCTGCCCAATCAGTCGAAGCTACATCATGTTTTTCATGTTTCATGCTTAAAGAAGGTGATTAGAACTAGGTGCCAAAGTCAAACCAACCTTCCAAAGTTAGCTGAAGAAGGATCCATTTGGCTACAACCAGAAGCAGTTTTGGACCAGCGTGAGCATCGCCTGTGTCAGAGAACCATCAAGGAAGTGTTAGTCCAGTGGAAAGATACGACTCCAGCAGATGCCACTTGGGAACCAGCTACCATTCTGCAACAGTTTCCACATCTCAAGCCTTGAGGACAAGGTTGTTTTTAAGGGGGAGGACATGTTAGGGTCCTAACCCGCACATAGGTAGATCAATATATTCAGATGTAATAAAGGTCAATATTAATAAGGCCTTTCAATAAAATAGAATAAGGAGGATGTAAGAAGACCTAATAGAAGCATTTGCTTCTAGAAGGATCTTCCTCTAGATGCTTCTCTTAATAGACATATTTAGTATAAATAAGGGTCGAGGGTATGAAAACCCTAGCTTGGAGATTATTGTAATAGAGTGTTTCTCGACTGGAGGTTTCCCCCTCGAAGAGGCCCATGAACATTGCTTTCCGAATCAAAGTGTTATTTCTGTTATTGTTCTTATATCATTACTGTGTTATTGTGGAGATTATGTTGGTTATATTACTGTTATTCTGCCATTTCTAGCATTTTATTTATGTTCTGCATATTTATTATATCTGGTATCTTGCATTATTAGATCCTAAAATTGTGGATCTTTGTTGGCGCAGGCCTATTTTGGGAAGAAGGATCTATTTTGGGTGTAGGCCTAATTTTAAAGAAAATGTTTATTTTTGGAGCGCGTGATTTAGGAGGCATAAAAACAACATGAAGGAGGAAAAGCAATGTGGCATGTAGGCAGACAGGCCTAACCATGTTAGGGTTAGGTTTTTTGACAAATATTGTAACAGCTATAATCCAATAGGGTAGTATAAATAAAGACCTAAGAGGTATAGGTAAGGGTGGGTTATTGTTGGGGTTCGAAAACTATTGATTGTAGTGATTTTTGTTATGGTGATTGTGGTAGAGTGGAATAATCTAGTTCTTGAGCATTAGGTCACAGGATGAAGAGCTTGGTGTGATCTAGTCAGCCTCCCAAAGGGTACTTTGCAAGATACCAGATATATAAAATATACAGAACAGAAATAAAATGTTAGAAATGGCAGAATAACAATAAAATATCCAGCATAATCTTCACAATACACAGAAATGATACACGAAATAACAATAGAAAATCACTTTGATTCAGAAAGCAATGTTCACAGGCCTCTTCGAGGGGGCAACCTCCAGTCGAGCAGTGCTCTGTTACAATAATCTCCAAGCTAGGGTTCTCATACCCTCGCCTCTTATTTATACTAAATATGTCTATTAAG
>ML797034.1:216016-229158 GCA_009831015.1 Picea engelmannii
CGGCGGCCGATAGGTTTATCTAAAGAGGGCTTCAGGAAATCTAGGTCGATCCGTACACAGGTGTTGTCTGATGCGCTACCACTCGAAGGGGTACCAACAGGGGTTACAAGGGTGGCCAACAGATGTGCGCTTAAGAACCACTTATATTTCATGCGTGTATGAATCCCTCAACCACAGGTTTATGCGCGTAACGACAGATCTATGTGGCTTAAAGACACCGGAATACGTCTCTACCTTGAAAAAAAAAAAAAAAATACCCACAATTTCTGCCAAGGAAAGTGCTCTGATACCACTTGCAAGATACCAGATATATAAAACATACAGAACAGAAATAAAATGCTAGAAATGGCAGAATAACAGTAAAATATCCAGCATAATCATTACAATACACAGAAATGATACACGAAATAGCAATAGAAAAGCACTTTGATTCAGAAAGAAATGTTCACAGGCCTCTTTGAGGGGGCAACCTCCAGTCGAGCAGCGCTCTGTTACAATAATCTCCAAGCTAGGGTTCTCATACCCTCGCCTCTTATTTATACTAAATATGTCTATTAAGAGAAGCATCTAGAGGAAGATCATTCTAGAAGCAGAAGCTTCTATTAGGTCCTCTTACATCCGCCTTATTCTATTTTATTGAAAGGCCTTATTAATATTTCCCTTTATTACATTCGAATACATTTATCTACCTATGTGCGGGTTAGGACCTTAACATACTTACCCTTATTTTTATTGTAATCCTAAAGATGTAATGCGCACAGCATAGATTTTGCAGCAGAATAAATAAAAGAGCAGAGAATCCAGATCTTTGTGGACGTAGCCCTAGGAGGGGGTGAACCATGGTAAAATATTGTGTTCTATGTGATTGTTAATGAAGGATTTTACTATTCTGTTAATCATTAGCTCAAGAATGAATGGTTAAAACTAGGTATAACATCATGCATGCATAGGTTTTAAGATGAATGAATCGTATAAGTAGATGAATGATTAATGATGATGATGTATGAGGAAAATAATCTAAACACAATCCCCACTCATTCCTGGACTGTAAAACCTAAGTATTCTAGTCCCCCATAAAGTTATCTTGGGTGAGACTACATTGTGCACTCTGTGTGTAGCGTTTCCTTCTGGTTTACTAGGAAGGTTGATAGTTTTGAGGGTTTTGTTGGAAACCTAATTGAGATCAAAACCAACAAATGGTTTCGTCGTCGGCTGGAATTGCACAGGATTGAGTGGAGGGGATTTGTGGAACAAAATTGTGAAGGATGAAAGCATAGAAGGGAATGTTCAAGCCATGGAATCCAATGAAGGTGGAGATTGAAATATGGTTGAGTACAAAGGAACTTGATTTTGCGCAAAAGGAAAATAGAAACCCTAAGTTGACACTACACAAGTATCTCGACAAATACGTGTTTAGCAACTTGCATGTGGTATTTTTCTGTGATTTTCCACATCTATTGCAGGAGTGGTTATTGAGTTTGAAGGACAACCACCCTACAAACCGGATCATACAACTAGAGTGGAATATTGTGGAGATCGTGCAGTTACAAAAAATTAATAACAAATCCACGTGCGCAGTAGATATCTGGTTAGATAGTATTGTTGTAGGGTTTATCATCGAATTTGAAGTAGATATTGAGAAGTCCTACACTGTTGCAGAGAAGGATTTTCTGAAGGGACCCAGAGGTAGGTACATCATATCATTGTATACTTCAATCAATATTTTATTGTATGACAAAGGTTTGATGACCATGGAATCAGACAACTAAACTTCCTTGCATGCATGGAGGAAGGGGGGGGAGCACTGAAAGGAGGTTGAGAGATGGAAAAGGAGATGGATGAGGGGATGCAGAAGGAATCCATGGACCCAATCATGATGGAATAGGACCAAATAAAGCAGATAATGGAAAAGATGGAAATATGCGCAGCGGAAGACCTTACCAATATAAGATGAATAACAAGAAGAGGGCCATAGCTGACAAAGAAATCTTGGCAAGTGATGAAGAAGAGGTAGAGGATATTCGAGATATGGAGCAGATTGAGGAAATCCTACATGAAACATACGAAAGGAAAAAAAGAGGTCTAGGGTTAGGAACAAAAGGAAGAACTCCAATCCATATCACCATTAGTGGGGAACCTACAACCCCATGTGCGACTAAGACACTTGAAATAACACTAGCATTTAGACAACCAAATTTTAGTGGAAGAGGAGAAACATGACAAGGGTCCAATCAAGGACAATCAACTAGGGAGCAAGTTCAAGAAGTAATATTCAATTATCTACACCGTGCGGAGGTAGTAGTTCAACACGATTCAAAATTCTAGGACAAGATACCACAATCAGATTACCATAATTTTGGGGAGAGGCATCAGAGGACCTTGAAAAGAATTTATTCATCTGTGAGAAGATTTGGGAAGAAATTAATATCACAGATGAGGATATAGAGCTCCCGTAGTTAGCTATCACACTAAGAGACCATGTGTTGGAATGGTACATGAGCCTAGATGTAAACAGTCCACAAGGAGTATCAAAGACTATCACAGACATGAAAAAACTACTGGTAAACGAGTTTCAGAAGCCAGGCTCAGAATACCAGTACATGAATGAAATGATTGAAATCGGGAAGAAACCAAGAGAGTATGTTTGGGAGATTGATCATAGGTTGAAACATCTGAAAGGTAAGTTGGAGTATTCAATTATTGATATGCAACATAGGAAAATATGTGTGAACTCATTGTTACCACACTTGAAGTATCCTTTGAGACAAAAAAAGTTCCAAAATCAAGCAGAGGCTTTAAAGGAAGCCTTACAATTGGAAGAAAACAATATCAACAGACAGATCCAACAATAGAGGAGCTAAAGGAGGATCTAAAGAATCTGACCTTTCAACTGAACCAGAATAAGGGAAAATAGAAAAGAGAATTTGTTTGGTGTACGCTATTCAAGACATAAGGACATCATAAGAATGAATGTCCAACTTTTGCGCAATACTTAGCAGCAAGGGTGAAAAACCCCTTGCCAACAAGAGGACCATTGTGTGATATTTGTAAGATGCATGGGCATGATCCATATCATTGTCTAATGATGTAGAAGTATAAGACAATACCAAAAAGTTTGTATTGCAATTTTTTCAAATCAATGGGTCACGATGATAAGGACTATAGAACACTGGAACTAATGAAAGAAAGGACTTTAGACACTTACAGGGTGCAAGCAGAGATGATGATAGGGTAATATGCACCTCATTTCAACCAGTTTCCACCACCAGTCAACCCCACATAGTCGCAGTACAACAATGTGCAACCATAATATAACCATGTGCAGTGTAACCAAGTACCCCAATACAATGCATCGCGAGGAGATAGAGGTGGATTTAGAGGTGGAGGACGAGGAATAGGACCAATAGTATGCCAAAACTGCCAACAACTAGGACATTATGTAAGGGATTTTCCACTTCCACCTGTGACATGTATGTATTTTCGCACAACAAACCACGAAACAGAAGACTACCCAACACTCTTGGGAAAGATTTAGGAAAAAAGGAACCAGAACAACCAGAATGTCCAGTGGATTTCTACAAAATCCGGGGGTGATGGGAAAAACATCAATATAGTTACTCAATGAGGATCCAAGATAGGAGAGGATGCAACAAAACAAGATCCATCTCAACACCAATGAGTCAAGAAGAATACCGAGCCATAGAAGCAGTTTGACGCACAAAAAGAAAAGGAAACATTTAAGGAGACCATACAAGAGCTTCTCAAGCAAAACATTGTGTCTACATTAGTTGCACAACAAACTCAAGACCCACCAATGTACGATATTCCATCTTCAATGGACCATACTTTTATGCAATCTTGTGTTAATTTATTAAATGATCCATCATCTATTAAAGTCTTACAGAATATGCTAGAAAGATGTAACACAGAGGTAGAAGGGAAGTTAGAGCAGAAAATAGTCAATCACCTCCATACAAGAAGAGGGACAAGCATAGAATTCAAGTTGAATGCCAACATTGGGGATTTCAACATGGGAGATATTATGTTGGATTTAGGATTTGAAGTAAATGTCTTTCCTAAGAAGACTTGGTAGTGTATGGGGGAACCCACATTAGACTATTCACCTATCCATTTGAAACTAGCAAATCAACATAGAGTGTTACAAATTGGAAGGTTGAAAGGTAAGAAAATATATCTGGATGGAGTGTGTATTGTGGCAGATTTTGAAGTAATAGAGATAGTAGATGGTACAAAACCTTACCCAGCATTACTTGGATTGGATTGGGAATTTGACAATAGGTTGTGATCAACCTGAATACAAGTAAAATGACTTTTGAATTGGGAGAATATAGAGTTATTTCACCATTGGATCCTTCAGAAGGAGAAAGGTTTGTCGAGGTGACCTGTTTGGATTTGGAAGAAATGTATCAGTTATATAGAACCACTGCATGAGAAGAAGATTATGTCAACCCAACTGCAGATGGGGTACTTAGTTGGAGACACATTACATTGTGTGCTTCAGAATAAGACATAGGTTTAGAGAATTGGAAACAGTGACTACATGAAGTCTCCACAAGGAGGTGTGAAAGAATAGACTACGCAGTAAGATGGGTTGGTACAAAGATAATGGAACCTCCCAGTTTTCATGGGTTAAATGACTTAGAGGAATTCTTGACAAAATATGAGCAGGAAGTTTTGGAAAATTAGAGACTCTTATCCATGGATATTGCACTTAAGGAAACACCTGCCAGATGGTGGGGTGCACACAAAGAAACAATTCAAGATTGGTATCAGTGTAAACAACTACTGTGCATTAGATTTGGCATAGAACATGGGAGAAATATAGTACAGAAGTATGATGGGTGAGGAACACCAATTGAACACTTAGAGAAATGCAGAACACAATGGAGGATGACACCACCAGAGGAATGGCCTCATCACTTTATTCATACATTGGAAGGGATCCCAAGAAACTAGTACATAGACTAGGAGATGCACAGAGGAACTACAGAATGGACAAGATTACAACAGAATTTTTTAGTAACCTTATCATTTGAACATGAGAACCCCAACATTGATTCAGCTCTAAAGTTGATAAGGGGAGTGATATGTTTTTATGAACCAGAGGTTGAAATTATAACAGAATATCAACAACAGAACATACAGACATTCAAAGAGTTACACTCATGTTATCATGTTGGAGAGGAAGCACCAAATGAAGATGATCCACACAATATTTAGATCACCGAGATTAAAGGAGAGAGAGATGTGGAATGTCCATCTCTGGAGTCAGAGGCATTTGTTGCACCAACAAAATTCAAGAAAGTCAATATTGGGATGAACAACAATCCTAAATTGGAAAGCATTGAAGACTACTGGGATCAACAAACATTAGAAAGGATAATAGAGTTATTGCGCGAATACAATGACCTATTTCCAGCAACCTTTAGAAAGATGAAAGGCATAGCAGGTGAGCTAGGTGAGATGAAGATACCCCTAAAACCAAAGGCTAGACCTGTTAGACACAGACCTTACAGGATTAATCCAATGTATAATCATAAAGTGAAATCAGAAATTGAATGAATGTTGGAAGCTGACATCATAGAACCAGTAGAGGAATTTGAATGGATCATCCCCATGGTATTCTAGAAAAAGAAGCAAGGGGGGATACGGATTTGCGTAGATTTGAGAAAACTCAATGATGTTTTCTTACATTATCCTCTCCCTACCCCTTTTACAGATGAGGTCTTGGACAATGTGGGAGGCCAGGAAGCATATTCATTCACAGATGGATTCTCAAGTTACCATCAGATCAAAATATCTCCAGAGGACAATTATAAGACTACTTTTTCTATAGAATGGGGATCCTACCAATATACAATCATGCCCTTTGGATTGAAGAATGCACTAGCTATATTTTCAAGGGTAGTCATAGCTGCTTTTAAGGAATTCATACATTATTTTATAGAAGTATATCTGGATGAATGGACTGTGTCTAGTCTTTTGAAATACCATGTAGAAGTTTTAAGACTAATGTTGGAAATATGCAGGAAATGTCAGATATCATTAAACATCAAGAAATGCATTTTTGGTACACCTTTTGGGATATTGTTGGGACAAATAGTGTGAAAACAGGGCTTACTGGTTGACCCTTCCAAGATTGTTGTTATTTTGAACTTACCACCACCAAATTCAGTGCGCCAGTTAAGAGCCACACTAGGACATACAGGCTACTACATGAATTTTATAAAGGGGTATGCGCAGATTACTGCACCGATGGAAAAGTTGTTAAAGAAGGACACCATATGTTGGACCTTGACCAAGTTTTGAAGAGTACCTGGTCTTACTCGACCACTTTTGGGATTGCGACAGCTTGCCAAGGAAGGAGCGCAACGCGAAGCAGAAAATAAGGAAGAAAGACCTATTTTGGGGTCCATTTTAGGGTTTTTGGGTTGATGTAACGGGAAAGGGATGTCAGCCCATGGGTTTACCCACGTTTAGGCCCATTTTGTAATCTATAAATAGGCAAAATAGATAGTAAGATAAGGGAGATAGTAATATAGTACATCTGTGTGATGTATGAATGAAAGCTTAGTGCTAGTAATGGGATCTGTGTGATCGGATGTATCTTAGAGTGTTATGTGCATGAGATCAGAGAGCTAAGTGCAAGTTGTTATAGTCTGATGCTGAAGAGCAAGGAAAAAAGATCTAGCGAGCTGCACAGATCTTCTGTCCTGTGCAAAGTAAGGGTCGTTAAAGCTCTGTGTTGTAACTACTTGACCAAAATAAGATAAAGAAGACTTTGTGGACATAGCCCCAGGGTGGGGGTGAACCACAGTAACTGTGTGTATAGTGTTTTGTGCTTCTCTCTTATGTATGTATCTCTTTCTTGGCTAAGTGCTTGATGTGGCTAAGTAGATATAGTCATGCTCTGTGTTGTTGATGAATGAATGAACATTAGATCTAATATATGAGATACTTAGTGCTTGATCTGTTAAATATAACCTATATTGTTGTGAATAAGTATTGAATCATTCTTAGTATAAGTATTCACTGCGATGCTCTATGACTTCTGCGAAGTATATTAATGAATGTATGTTAAGGAATAACTTATGCTAAGTGCGTTGTAAGAAAGATAATCGCAGATCTGTGTCCCAGCTAAGGTTGCAAACACCTGAGTCTTGCAACCACCCCTGCCACTACCTCGGGTGAGACTACATCTGCTTCGGAGGTGTTGCCGAAAGGTCCGGTAGTTAGGTATTTTTTGGTGCGCTCTTGAGAGTTGAACCCTGGGTCTGCCCCTATGCCAACAAATGGTTCCACTGTCGGGACCTGGAATTGTGATTTCTGGGAACTGAAGAAGAAGAAGCTTTGTGTGAAATAAGTTTTGTGCGTAGATCTATTTCCCTAGTGCACAGTGTTCTGTTTGACCTGTGAAGCTTTATGCCAAGAAGAGAGGTCAAATATGAAGAAAGAGAGGTCAAATATGAAGAAAAGAAGTCAGATCTGCGAAGAAAAAGGTAAGATATGTAAGCTCTATGCCTCGATAAAGGTAAGAATAGTTAAAAGTTTTATATCTAGAATCTTTGTGCTCTATAGAAGTAGATAAGTGAAATTTTTTTGTTTCTAAAGCATGGATCTAGGTATGTTTGATAGATTTTGTCCTAGATTCAAAACTAGGGCATTAATAGATGAAAGAAAGTTTGATATGAATAGATCTGATAAGTATAGTGATAGATATGTTATACCTATGCATTGAAAGAATGTATGGACTAACAAGTGGATGCAGGTTCCTAGAAAAAAAAAATTGCAGGTTAGCCACAATGATCCTAGTACGTAGTACAAAAGGAGTTGGGGAACATCTAAACAGATGAGAGGATTAACCCTCTGTTACATTTGCAGACAACCAGGACATCTTGCTAAAGAATGCCCTGGGAGAAGACCTAGTTGCGTCTGTTGTAAGGCTATGGACCATGAAGTATTGGATTGCCCTAGAATGATTTCTAGGCTTGAGAAGTTGAATATGGAACAAGAAAATCCTGAGGGAGATCAAGAGACCAAGATTATAGCAGAAACCCAGAAGGAATCAGAAAATATATTGCTACAGATGAGAGATACCTTGAATGACCACCGACATGTTAGGCTATCAGAGATATTCAAAGAAAAGGAGCAAATCGAAGCAAGAATAGGGGACTTTGACATTGATTTTACTCTTGATGAAGAAGCGCAAGTGAACATTATTCCAAAAAGAACTTGGGAAGCTATAGGAAATCCTGGCATGATCCCTTCCCTAGGAGGAACAAGTTTCTTCAGAGGAAAGCTAGTAAACCTATGTGGAAGGCTCACCTGGATACCTATGACTATCAATGGAACTTCGACAGAGGAAGACTTTGAGATCATTAAATTTGTTGAAGATAATGCCCCATTTACCATGCTCATAGGAAAACCCTGGATTGATAGAGAACAGGCCAGACGAAGAGAATAAGAGAAAGTGTTGGAACAAAAGAAGCAAGAGTTAAAAGACTTTATGACGAGAAGGATCGCGCACTTGATTGAAGAACAGAAGAGAAGATCACAGAAATTTAATATTAGTACCCCTGATGTCGAAGCTAAGAGAACACCTGAGGATTCACAGAAGATCGAGTTACCTATTTTTGATACAAAAGAAGTATTATCAAGGAACCCTAAGAAAGATTTTCCACAGTGTGAAGTAACTAAGACCACAGAAGATAAACATCAGAATGGTAAAAGAATTACTGAGATGAAACTCACTAGGAAGAAGGATAGGAAGTTAAGAAAGAAAAGGGATAATACTGTAAGGTTACAAGAGGTTCTAGAGGACACTTCGCAGTAGGAAGAATTGCAGAATGGGAGCTTCGTCGAGATATCAGAACAACGACATAGAGTACTTCACCACGATGAAGCAATATAGTCGTTGGAACCGATATACCCGTTCGACCGCCGCTCCAAATGGATCAAAAAACAGTTATGGGTTACCACTAGACCATTGGATAGTACCAGAATGGATAGAACAGAGTTAATGAAGGCCCCATGTCCGTTGCAAGCAGACCGTTTCTAATATTTCCTACTTAACCTGACGCACCACGTACCGAGAATACTTTTTTCTAACTGATATTATGAGCGCGAACCTTGAGATTTACTTGCCCTGAGATCATTTCCTTACTATTCACTTTTGTCTCTAAATTCCTTTTACACTCGAGCCAGCTGACCCAAGTTTGTATGTTGAACAAGCTCATCGTTGCTGAGAAAATTGTTGAAGAAGTTCTAATTGATTTAATGGCTGAGAGAGTCATGTTAGAATGCGGAATGTCTACAGGTGTACAGGCATCATCCTCGGGCGTACTACCAACTTCCCCTTCCACTGCTCTAGTAGGACCATCCTGACCGCCTTCGAAAAGATGATGTAAGCTCAAAAATGACTTCGCCACTGTGAAGATGATCCCAAGAATATTTCCTAAATATATCCCACCACTAAGAAGACCAGTGAATCGAGACTTTGTACCCAAAGACTTCGACTATGTTGTAGTCACTGCGTACCTCCCGAAAGGGGTGCGCGCAGTTCATGCTGACCAGAGAAGCTCACCTCACTAAAATTCAGTGATTTTAACCTTGGAGATCACAAGGTATACAGTATGCTAGCCCCGCATAAGTATTTGACTATTACAAAAGGAAAGAACCCTAATATTGTACCGCAGTAATGGACCCATAACCTTTCACAGTCAACTCTCCTCAACGTAATGAAGATTCCACATTTCGGGAGGCATCAAGAAGTAAATGCATGTGTTCAACTGCTTCTGTCCTGCTACCGTGGAGGATACCTACGTTTGGATCAACGCATCACCGTGGATCTGATTCTAATCAATCAAATCACTGGGCTAAGCATCCAAGGCCCCGACCCGGAAGACTTTTACCCTGGAAAGACTACAGATCATTCTCTCGCTCAACGAATAAAAGACACATATGGTGATCTGGAGAAAGGAACGCGAGGTTACAAGGTAGCCTCCATTGAGAATGTAGCAATATGCTTTGGTTGTCAGCTGATCGCGGGAAAGTTAGTCCAAAAAAACAGACCTACACAAGTGACCGAATTCATAGTTGACCTCACAGGGAAGTGCGCAGAGGGTCTGCAAATGAACTGGGTGAAATACCTCATAAATCAACTAGAGCTTGACTGTAGACAAGCGCAGGACCAAGGGTATGAGTTCCACTTTAGTTGGTTGCTCATACTCATCACCTTCATCGTGTCGAAACTTCCCGAGGGAGCGATGTTTCTGGAGATCAAACCCTTTGAACTCTTGGTCATGAAGTTCTGTACACTGTGGTACTCCAGCGACATGAACAAACAGTGGCAGTCCAATGTCGTCTTCCATGCGTACTACATTTAGTTGAGGAATGTCATTCAGTCTACATCATGCATTACACCCAACACTCTTCATAGGTTTTGACCTTTGATGAAATTCAGTAGATCATCACTTCACCTACATCACAGTGCACGTAGACGAGCACAAACAACAACTCCAGTCATATTACAATCTAACAGAAGATGACCTGGAGGAGATTACCAAGGAATGGTCAGTAGACCTCCCTATTGCAGCAGACCTCGCAGAGATGTCCGACGTAGATAGCCCTGAAGCTATGCCAGATACACCAGGACTGCGCAAGACTAAGAAGGATGTGGAAGTCCAAGATATCCACAGCGCATCCACGAAGACTGCTTCGTTCTCACTTGTGAAGGGAGGTGACGATGAAGAACTAGGGGGCACAGAAGTTGAGCAGAGCAAAGACGAGGTTACCCCACTTAGGGATGAGGCAGATCCCTCCAAGAAAAGGAATATTACCCCACTGAGGCCCTCATCCAGAAAGAAAACTAAGGCCACCTGGACCACACTTAAGACTATGCTTACCCCGGATGATTTTGACTTCTTAATTGTTGTGTTGAATGATGTCTCATTAGATCTCGAGGAAAAGCAAGAAGCAAAGCAGGAGGAACTATTCCATTGGATCATGAGCGAATTCAAAGAAATGCAGCAAGCACTTCATTCCAGCCAAGCAACTTCTACGACACAATTAAGAATGGAAATATCAGGAACAGGTGATGAGCCCACACAATTATGTCAGATCGTCGAGAAAGTCGAAGCTCGCCTTCGACAAGCTCAAGAAGACATAGAGAAATCCAACCAAGCTTTGGCACAAGCACAGAGCGCACATGAAGATCAATGGAGAAAGGCAGAACAAGAGCATATTGACTTACAAGTGAAATGGGAGGAGGAAAAAGCCCAGTTACATCAGAGCAAGGACTAGTTGCTAGCAGAGAAACTTGAAACACAAGAAAGAGTTCACAAGGCACTGCACTCTATGACAATCATAGAAGTGAAGATGGAAGATCATCTTCCACAGTAGGTGAATTTTAGTGGAATCAATATTGTCGGCAAGGATTGGATACTCTAAAGGAAAAAATGGTGAAAACACCTACATTTGTGTTTCCAGATTGGGAAAAGACATTTCATGTGCATGTAGATGCATCAACAATAACACTTGGAGCAATTCTAGCATAGCAAGGAGAAGGGGACTTAGACCATCCTATAGCCTTCATAAGCAGAAAGTTGTCATGATCTGAGCAAAATTACAACACCACAGAAAGAGAATGCCTAGCCATGTTATATGCACTTCAAAAATTCAGACACTATTTATTGGGAAAACATTTTAAAATTTTCAAAGATCATTTTGCCCTCAAATATCTAGTCAACAAGCCATTGTTGGGGGGGGAGGATCTGTAGATGGTTGTTATTATTCCAAGAATTTGATTTTTAAATAATAGTCAAACCAGGGAAGCTGACTACAAGACCTGATCACTTGAAAAAGGTAACCAATGGAGAAGCACCTACTAACTTGGAAGACAACTTCCCTGATGCGCAGTTATTTTCAATACAGATAGCTGATGAATATTTCATTGGTATCATTGAATTTTTAAGTACAGGAGTTATGCCACAGGAGTTTAGTACTACGCAAAAGAAAAATCTGGTATTCAAAGTTGCAAACTATCAACTCATTGTAGGTCATTTATACAAAATGAGCACAGACGACATTTTGAGAAGGTATGTATTGAAACATGAATGACCCAAGGTTTTAGTAGAGGATCATGAAGGTATAGTTGGAGGAAATTATGCAGGAAAAGATATCGTGTAGAAGGTATTATGCACAAGTTTATGGTGGCCAATAGCTCATAAATATGCCAAGGAATATTTATAGAACTATGATGTTTGTCAAAGGGTTGGAAAACCCAACAGGAGGGATGAGATGCCCCTTACACCACAAGTAACTCTGCAGGTATTTGACAAATGGGCATTAGATTTTTTTGGACCTATTAATCCACCTACAAGAAGGTTAGGAGACATATTGTTGTGAGGGAAATCCCCTTATGGACTAGCAAATAGGGTTATCTTATGCATGCAAATATGACCAAACAATATTTACTTTCTACCTTCGTCCCCAGACTTAAACCCCATTCCTTTTCAGCAAATACATGGTTAGACCAACATACCTTGTTCCGGATGTTCGATGTCGATCCCTCTTCATGCTTGATTGCTTGTTGGCAGCTATCCTCTCAAGATTGACCTGCGTACAAAACAAGCAACAAACTACACATGCATTTTACCTATAGACTAATGGGTTAGAGATTCAAACATATATTTACTGAACTATGAAGAACTCATATAGTGGGACGATAAAAGAATTTCTTTATTATTAACTTTAATGAATCAACTTACAATGTCGAGACCGGCCACTGCTCCGCGAATCCTGATCCTGGGCTCCTCTTCAATGTCCTCCAACTTCTTTGCTTTTGTATCTCTTCTTGCACAAGGATGGCTAAAGGGTTGGGACAATAGGAATATGCAATTAGGCAGAGTTTCTTTACTCTATTTTATCCTCTTCCAAATGGGACCCCTGGCCCTTCTTTTATAGGCTAGAAGAAGCTAGGTGATCCAGGTGGATATCGGTGGCCACCCACCTTTTCCAAATGGCTCAAAACAGTTTTCTTGCCATTTTGGCAATTTACTATTTTTAGCAGGTTTTAACTTCCGGGGCCATTTTGAGGGTCCAAATGAAGGTTTTTCGAGATC
>ML797034.1:231459-273934 GCA_009831015.1 Picea engelmannii
AGTTACGACCCCGGGAAGTTGATGCACCAACTTACCCAAACGGGGCCCACATGACTTTTGGCGCTTCATCTCCTAGGGTTAGGTTTTTGGATGCCTAGGACTTTTGGCATTCCCGATTATTGTAAAAATGCCTCCAGAGCCTCATTGTAACTATTTTCTTGCGAATGAGAGTAGTCGTCACATCTCTTCTCAGAGATAAGCTGCCACCATTCTAGCGAGTATTTCACTCTGTATTTTTACAGTCTCTGTACATTTATTTCATTAATAGAAATCGTGTATTGTTGTATCTCTGTGTTTATGGTTGCATCTCTGATATATTTCTGTTATATTACTGGATATACGCGATATCTCTGTGCATTTCTTTATTATATCTCCGATCTCATTTCGTGCCGAAAATAATCCGGATCACTAGGTATTTGGACAAACCCTCGGCCATGCATGGCCGAGAGTTTCATTTAACTCACCCAAAGTTGTGTGTTCCGTCGGAAACTTTCCTTTTTTCATGCTTTTGTTGGTCCACGTGGGTTGTCTTAAGTCATCTAGCGTGTACACACGTGCAGTAATGGAGTAGGGCATGTGGGCCCTTATAAAAGAGGTTTTTTGAAGAGTTGTTCAGTAGTGCTTTGGCAAAGAAGGGATCTGAGATGGCCTGATGCCAGGTAAGCATGTATGGTGCAAATTAGGGTTATAACATATGCCCCCTAATGTGTGAGGTCAGAAGAGCATCTGATGGCCGAAATACATTACCAATCTTTACTTATGTGCCGAACAAGTGAGCCTAGGGACCAGGAATTGGGAGGCGTCATCTGTAAAATAACAAATGTCTCACTGAGGCGGGCATACCCATGCTCGGGATAAAATAGAATCATGGCTACCAATCAAATACACTGTATATGCATGTCAAATAACTACATAAAGTGTAGTTGTGAACAATACACAGCAGAGCTACATCTCGAAATCAAAAAGATATACATATAGAGTATCCATCTTCTAGAAGTTGATACGGCCTGATGGCTAGAGATGAGATCTTCAGAGCTTGAGAAACAACTTCAAAATCTTCAAAACTCTAGGTAGGAGTGTAATATGAGTGTACAACTTCACTACCCAGAGGTCTTTGATTGGATCGTCGGTCATGGACTAGATAATTTTGATGATCAGACTGAAGGCTTCATTGATTTCGAACAAGGACTTGATTGGACATTCAGGATGGTCGGGTATGAGGGAAAGAGACAAATTGAAGAGGGGCTGACTCAAGCTTGGTAGAAACTTCCCTTGGACAACAGCATGACAAATGATGAAACTTAGGCAGCATGGCATTAATCATAAGTTCACGAAGCAGGAGGCAACGCAAACTCTCCATATGTTTGGAAGAATAACCAAATGGAGGAGGACACAACTCTATGTAGTGAGAACAACTTCCTAAGGTCGTACTACATCCCAAAGCTTGACGAACAAACAGACAGATGTGCTTTATTCAAGGGAGACTCATTATGCTGCCAATAAAGAAAATACTTTTCCCTTCCTCTTTTTGGGGTATATTCGATTTTTTTTTTTTGTCTNTAATTTTGAAAAAAGAATAAAGGAATGTTACGTTCAATAGAGGAATGAGTATGAAAAACATACAAGCTCAACGCACAAGGACAAGACTGATGTTCACAATAATGAGACTCGGGAAAAATCCTCCGGGGGCCAAGGGTGTTAAGATGCAGAAGCAAAGTGCTACAAGGTTGGCGTATAAGGAACTTGGGTAAAGTAAGTTAGAAGGTAGTTGTTGACGCTTAAAATCGCAACGATGAATATTTCTCGCAAATGATTGTCAAGCTCTATTATTTATTTATACTAATAATAAACTAGTAGGTGGGACCCCCTTGTAGGCTTGTGGCGCTATGGCGGATATGATGCAATTATATTTTTTTTCTATTGTGATGATACCAACACATTCTTCTATAGTTCAATGTTCCAAATTATGGTTTAAAATGTTATGATGACATAAGCTGGTGGTTGATTATTGCATGGGACTGGATGGTTTTTATGACCTTTCGCAAATTATACTAAGGCTTCCCTATGGATGAAAGGATCATTATCATTTTTGTTTTGATATTGCGATTAAACATGGAATAATTGGCTTAATATGATCTTGATATAAAATATGATATGGGAGCTCTTTTAAACAAAAGGACTATACACAAGCCCTAATGTTATGTGTAATTGTAACAAAAGGAGGGTGCATAAAACCTTGCTACTTGAATTATGCGCTTTGTTAAATTATATATGTTGATGCATATGGGGTAACGTTATGGCGCATTTTTATTTTTTAAAAAGAGTTTACTAAAGGTGGCACATTATGCAAAAATGGATATGAAAATGGTTTTTTGGTTGATTAAATGCTTAGAATTATGGTGAACTGGTTGGAGTGTACGTTGAATTGAATGAGGTTGGGGATGGAAGTGATGTGCATTTACTACACGTCACTCAAACAACCCTCGAGGCTCGTCATCCTAGTCATACTTTCATTTTGGTTTTTTGACTCTGGTGGTGGTTATTGCTCCACGATTTTTGGTTGTGAAGAGGCATATAGGCTAACCGTCTTCCTCGCGTAGGATTTTCCAGGTATGGTTCCTTACTCTTCCATCCATGATGTTTTTTCTTCCCTTTGAATCAATGTTTGGCTCAGGATTACTCGCGGCCTGTGTTTTTCTTAAGCTATTATTAGATATTTGAGCTGTGTAATTGGTGTTGTGCCTATGGGTTCTTCTAGTGATTATTCTGGATTGTTGGTTTTTAAAGAAAAAAAAGGAATGGTTGTGTTCTCCTTGTTGTGGATAATCTTTGTGTAAATTTATGGATAAAATGATAGTGAAGTATGTTCGGTCAGATTGGGTTTTTGAGTCTAGTTCTCTATGGAAATGTATTTCTATGCTGACAAGTTCTAAGCTTTGTGCATGGGTGTTACAACTAGTCTTTGTGTTTAAATATTTTCCACTCCATTTTTTGTCTCTATGGTTGATATTTTCGATCCTCTGGGTCACAATGTGGACTGATTGGAAGTATAAAGTGTTTTTTCCTTGACTTGGCACAGCCCTGAGCTATTATCTATCATAGTATTTGTCTCATTAACACTGTTGATTGGAAAATGGCACAGATAGGTTTAACAACACCCGAAAATTTTAATGGAAGCATCATATATGTTTTGGTTGGGCACGGGTTTGTATTTTGGACACTCATTTTACTGTGTCGCTTAAGGGTTCGCTCTGTCTCGTTCTCTGTTGGAGGTGGTTGACTACCGTGCTAGTAACCCTCACTGTCAATACTATATTGTTACATGTTAATTCTCTGTGGTAAATTTTTTAAGGCATGAGTTTTCTATGTTTTCCAAGGACTTATTCCTTTGATTGAGCCATATGTTATTACTCTATGTGCATTGTGTTAAACCCTAATTATGATCTCAATATCATTTCAAATCCAGACAAGGGTAAAGAGCACTATGTGTTGTTGGTCTAGTGGGCACGAGTTGGTTTTATTTACCGATTGGGTAGTTTTAAAAGAGGTATATACATGCTGATATATGTGAAGTTTGGGCTCAATATTTGCATGTTATTTTGATTCAAATGTTATTTGAATCAATCCTTATGTTGATTATTTTTAATGGAGCATTGTGTGTGAATGGGTTGGGGCCTGATTATGAGTATTAATGCCCAGTTTGATTGTCTTAGACAATGTTTGAATAATAAGACAAATGGGGGTAAAAAAAAAAATTGCATCGGGACCGCATTACATTTAGGTGGTTTTTCGGCACATGGTTTCTTTGCCGATGGTTTTCTATTTCCGGTTAAGGAACTAGGGTTTTGGACTAATCCAAGTCATTGGGTTAGGGTTTTGGAGGTCGCTGGCTCCTATATGTATTTTGTATTGTAAACATTGTAACACAATGAATGAATATAGAATATGTTGGTTTTCCCGGTTTGGGTTTCCAAGGGAAAAATATCTGTGTAATGTTTGTATTTGCCATTGTATCTTTTCTATTCTTTTCTGAATATCTGTTTGTAGTAGACATTGTACAAGGTTAGAATTTACAGAATTGATCAGTGATCTAGGTGAACTAAAGAAAGAAATAGAAGAAAACAAGTCACTCAAGAAAGAATTGATGAATAAAAAGGAAAGTGTTCAAGGTTCCGAAGAAGCTCAGAAGGTAATCAAGAATTTAAGAGCTCAACTAGAAGAGGCTAGAATAATTGAAGAAAATCTAGAGTTTCAAAAGCAGTGGTTAGAAGCCAACATAGTAGCACAAAAAGAAGCAGAAAAGAGAGAAAATATACTGACAGATCATCTCAAGGAAAGAACCGATGACTTAAACCAGCTTGAGGAAGAGTTTGGTCAAGAAGAGAGAATACTCGAAGAAGAAATAATTATATTGAAAATACAACTTGAAGAAGCAAAGAGAACAAAATAAGTCATGAAGTCTCATATAATGAAAAAAGAAGAAGAGGTTGAGAAGCTTGAAGAAGAAGTTGCCACACTAAGAGTCAAAGTCATCAAGATCAAAAAGAAGGTTGAAGAGACAGAAACATCCACATCAACATTAGAGAATGAAGAGAGGCATTCTAGGTTGCCAGAAAATAAGAATGAAGAAAAGAGAAAGAGTTATGCAAAAGTACTCAAAGGAAAGAATCATGGTCAACAAAAATATAATAGAAAGACACATCTTCAAGAAGACCCTCCACATTCAAGCCACAAAGAAGCTTCAATCATGATCAACCAAGACAGGAATTCAACAGGACTACACCATTCACTCCCAGGTATCTAAATTTATTTTATGGTCATTTTTTTTATTGTATTGACTTTGAACATAAGGTTTCATACCGCAGGGCTTATGGAATAAATGTTAAAGAAAGAAATCCGTATGTGGCCCCACGTAGCATTGAATGTTACAAATTTCATAACTATGGAAACATAGCTCATGACTGTAGAAAAATGATCAATAATTCCATGAAAGAGAACATTGATATCATATATAATAAAGTATGGAAAAGAAAACAATAAGAACATGTGAAAAAAGACTAGGTCCCATAGATCGCAAGATTGGCAATAATACGAGATGAAGACAAATCTACAAAGAAAAAGGAAGATGTCAGACACATAAAGGTTTGGAGAAGAAATGAAAGAAAAGAAGGACGACTGAATAAAGAACAGGTTCAAGAGATTGTACTTTCAGTAATTATAGAGCAAGATCAATCCATATGCACAAAGGGAGAAGTCAAAGTTCAGAGAGATGGTGACTCTACAGACATAGAGGAAGATGACTTTGCATTAGAAAAGCTATTATCCTGAGCCATCTAGCTTGGAGACGCCTAGGTAATATGAATATGAGATAGGGGGAGTCTATGCAATAGCTTAGACATATTAGAGAACCATATTTTGAGTCGCTTACAGAGTTTGAGTAGACAAACTCAGAGCAGTCAGCTAGCAGAAGTACAGTATGGCAGATTGAATAGTTGACAAAATTACATAGTAAGAGGTCTATGATTGTATTCATACAAAGATATATTCAACACGGGTTGTTCCAGACATGCATAGTTTGAATTACAGATAGAGAAGACCAATGGACATATTTGATGTTTGATGATCAGTTGCATCAGTGAAAGAATTCATGATAGTACAATGACAGATGGGTCAGCATTATGGATAGTTGAGTAGCAGAGTCTTGGACAGTATGGATAGAGATGAATTTTTAAGATGCTTAGCAGTGGATTAACAATTGGAATCAGTTGAAATTAGTTTATCATAGAAAGGCAAGAAGTGAAAGGCACAACAGAACAGAGAAAGAGAAACCGTCAGCAGAAGCGATATCATCATAAGGATATTGTTGAACTGTATGGGTCACATGGACACCAATGGATTCGTAAGAACACTTAGCAGGTTTGGATAGATATATGACAGTGGATGAGATCATGGATTCATAGATTGATTCAAATATTGATTCATAGATTGGTTCATAGATTGGTTCAGAGATTGGTTTAGAGATAAAGGAACATTATCATAGTGGATGATAATGACACGGGAATATTTGAATGCTTATTCTTGAATTCTTTTCATATATGTCAGTTTATTACACGAGGAAGCACCAATGGAAAAAAACTCCAAAAGGAATCCCTACATGTCATATACACGACATCTTGCAGAGAATTCAAGGGAGAGAAATAGAAGCGAGAAGACACATAGAAAGATCATTCAGAGAAGTTGTCAAACATAAAGGTAAGAATAGAGGTATGATTCCAGGAGGAGATATTTCTCATATGCATGGATAAAGAGTTAGATGCTTGGAGAGAGAGAGAGAAAATAGGCATGATTCCAAAGGGAGCAATGGTCACAGGGGAAGCATGAGCGATATGAATTCAATGTTGCATCAAAGTAATACCTTTTTTCAAAGGGAAAAATATTATTCAGATGAAGGGAGAGAGAGTAATCAAAGGCTTAGAAACATAGAGAAAGATCAAAGGCATTTAAACAGGGGGAGAAGCACCAAGGAGAGTTCAGTCAGGGGGAGCAGTCTGGAAGGGAGATACCCTTTTCCATTGATGTCAAAGGGGGAGAAATATAAACATTAATGAGGAGTATAAGCATGAATGTTATCATGACTAAGTGTTTCCATGAATGTTTGTGTTGTCATCAATGCCAAAGGGGGAGATTGTCAGAAAGTTGTCTTAGGTTGATGGACAGTTGGTTTGGATTGTTGGTTTTTATTGATTTCAACCCTTGGAGAGTGATATTGTAGATTGATTTCAACCCTTAAATATTGATGTCAACCTTTGGAGAATTCTGGTAGTGAAGTCTAGTAGAAAAAAGGTATGGGTAAGGGACACGAGTTTGTTTGAGGTATAAAGTAACGAATATCATTGAATATGAAGGTAAGACTATTCTAGATAGATAGTACATGTCATGCCATTTCTGTTGATATATGGAACGTCACATAACTCCTCACGGTTAGAGAGTTATGACCATGTGAAGTTGGAGAACCCTCATGAGTTATCTAGAAGCTCCTAGAAGGTCAAAAAATTCATTATTCTAGAAGCTCCTAGAATAAGTGTACTAGTCAAATTGATGGTAACTAGGATTTAATCATGGGTATAGTTGTTGCATTAAGAAAATAATTAAAAATAAATTGGTTGCAACAAGTGGTGAGTTTACTATTTATGAATAAGTCAAAGTGGTTGCAAAAGAAATTAATTAAATAATAAAGTTAGTTGCAACTAGAAGTGGAGAGATTACTATGTGTGGATAAAGTGGTTGTAAGTGGACAAGTGGTTATAAGTGTGTTAGGCCTAAAATAAGGAATTTGGGTAAAGTTAGTTAGAAGGTAGTTGTTGACGCTTAAAATCGCAACGATGAATATTGCTCGCAAATGATTGTCAAGCTCTATTATTTATTTATATTAATAATAAACTAGTAGGTGGGACCCCCTTGTAGGCTTGTGGCGCTATGGTGGATATGATGCAATTATATTTTTTTTCTATTGTAATGATACCAACACATTCTTCTATAGTTCGATGTTTCAAATTATGGTTTAAAATGTTATGATGGCATAAGCTGGTGGTTGATTATTGCATGGCACTGGATGGTTTTTATGACATTTCGCAAATTATGCTAAGTCTGCCCTATGGATGAAAGGATCATTATCATTTTTGTTTTGATATTGCGATTAAACATGGAATAATTGGCTTAATATGATCTTGATATAAAGGATGATATGGGAGCTCTTTTAAACAAAAGGACTATACACAAGCCCTAATGTTATGTGTAATTGTAACAAAAGGAGGGTGCATAAAACCTTTCTACTTGAATTATGCGCTTTGTTAAATTATATATGTTGATGCATATGGGATAACGTTATGGCGCATTTTTATTTTTTAAAAAGAGTTTACTAAAGGTGGCACATTATGCAAAAATGGATATGAAAATGGTTTTGTGGTTGATTAAATGCTTAGAATTATGGTGAACTGGTTGGATTGTACGTTGAATTGAATGAGGTTGGGGATGGAAGCAATGTGCATTTAATGCACATCACTCAAACAACCCTCAAGGCTCATCACCCTAATCATACTTTCATTTTGGTTTTTTGACTCTGGTGGTGGTTATTGCTCTGTGATTTTTGGTTGTGAAGAGGCATATAGGCTAACCCTCTTCCTCACCCAGGATTTTCCAAGTATGGTTCCTTACTCTTCCATCCATGATGTTTTTTCTTCCCTTCGAATCAATGTTTGGCATAGGATTGGTCACGGCCTGTGTTTTTCTTAATCTATTATTGGATATTTGAGCTATGTAATTGGTGTTGTGCCTATGGGTTCTTCTGGTGATTATTTTGGACTGTTGGTTTTTAAAGAAAAAAGAGGAATGGTTGTGTTCTCCTTGTTGTGGATAATCTTTGTGTAAATTTATGGATAAAATGACAGTGAAGTATGTTCGGTCGGATTGGGTTTTTGAGTCTAGTTCTCTATGGAAATGTATTGCTATGCTGACAAGCTCTAATCTTTGTGCATGGGTGTTACAACTAGTCTTTGTGTTTAAATATTTTCCACTCCATTTTTCGTCTCTGTGGTTGATATTTTCGATCCTCTGGGTCACAATGTGGACTGATTAGAAGTCTAAAGAGTTGTTTCCTTGACTTGGCACAACCCTGAGCTATTAACTATCATAGTATTTGTCTCATTAACATTGTTGATTGGTAAATGGCACAGATACGTTTAACAACACCCAGAAATTTTAATGGAAGCATCATATATGTTTTGGTTGGGCACGAGTTTGTGTTTTGGACACTCATTTTATTGTGTCGCTTAAGGGTTCACTCTGTCTCGTTCTCTGTTGGAGGTGGTTGACTGCCGTGCTAGTAACCCTCACTGTCAAGACTGTTGTTACATTTTAATTCTCTATGGTAAATTTTTTAAGGCACGAGTTTTCTGTGTTTTCCAAGGACTTATTCCTTTGATTGAGCCATATGTTATTACTCTATGTGCATTGTTTTAAACCCTAATTACGATCTTGATATCGTTTCAAATCCAGACAAGGGTAAAGAGAACTGTGTGTTCTTGGTCAAGTGGGCACGAGTTGGTTTTATTTCTCAATTGGGTGGTTTTAAAAGAGGTATATACATGCCGATATATGTGAAGTTTGGGCTCAATATTTGCATGTTATTTTGATTCAAATGTTATTCGAATCAATCCTTATGTTGATTATTTTTAATGGAGCATTGTGTGTGAATGGGTTGGGGCTCGATTATGAGTATTAACGCCCAGTTTGATTGTCTTAGACAATGTTTTAATAATAAGACAAATGGTGGTAAATATTGTGAATAATCTTATCGATTCTTAAGAATAAGAATTGGATAAGTAATAGTTGGAATCACTGTGCATATTTCTATTTGGTTTTAAAAGGAAACGGATTTAGCATTGGAATATGAATGACTGTGGCTCAAAAGGTTGTTTTGTTTATCATACAAATGGAAATGTTGTTATTATGACTATTGTATAAGTTTATATGATTGCAAATGCTACTGAAATTGAGTATTTATGGGCATATGAATTGTCTTTTTGAAATTCAACAAGAAATCTATAAAAGAAGTGACAGTTTAGATGGTGGTTTTGAAAAGTGAATGTTGATTGAATTATGGAGGTCTGAACAGAGTTATGTTTGATTGTTTGATTTGATTTTTTTATATGAAAAAAATATCCATATTTTATTCCTTCTCATGCTACCACTTTTCGCTCATTATACCCCCCTCATAATCCCAATATCATTTTTGGCATCCCTATTCTATAAAATAAATTTAAAAACTTTGTATAAAAGTGACAAAATATATGACACAACAATGGTTGGCAACTGATATTTTTGGTATTTTATTACACAGTTAAATTATTTAATGAATTGTTGAGAAGTATTTGTGTGTTTATTCCCCCTCATTATACCACTTTTCGCTCATCACACTCCCTTCATATGTCCCATGAACCCTGTCAACCCCTTCTCACTTGGAAATTATTAAATAGTTTTTTATGGATGGATTGCATGTACCTCGTGTCAATTTCCAAGACAATTATTGTTTCATGCAAGTAGAATGGCATGTATGGTCTATTAAGGGCTTAGTTACTGACGAATTTCTGCTACAGGATGAGTTTCTTCAGTAGAGGCAGCCATGGTAGAAATAATAGAGGAAGAGGAAACTGAAATAGAGGACTTAGAAGGCCTAGACTCTCCATTCATTTTGATGTTAATCCCCAGAAATTGAACTAGTTGTTCCAATCTAGGTTCTTTAACTGGATTGGGAAAGGAATAGTACAACCTCGACCAGAGAGACCTCCCTTCCAGCCTCATAACATCCCCGGTATTCTTGTTCCACCTCATGTGTCCATTCAACCAGAAGTCCCTGCAAATGATGGATGGCAAGAGATTGTCAACCCGACTGTCTCTCACCATCGTGGCTGGCCCAATTTTTCATTACCTCATCCCTCCACATGTAAATCCTAATGTTCATGTTTCCCCTGTGCATTCACCTGTTCAATCCTCACATGCTATTAAAAGGCTTAAAATTGATGTCCCTCATGTGCAAGATAAAGGTAAAGTTGTTGCCTCCCCTTCCTCTCCTTCAAACGACTCTTCAAAATATGTATCCTCCTGCATGCATCTAAAGGATGATTGTTCACATGTAATTAGTGAAATACAACCTCATGGTTCAAATCAACCTCGGGCTACTTTCGGAAAATCAAAAGGGGACAGCAGTGATAAGAGAAAGATTGCCTCTCAGAGTAGCAAGTATGGCTTTTAATTTATGTGTTTTTTATGATTGAGTTGAGGAAGACAATGGTCTGCAGAAAGTTTGGACAACAAGCTCTTTTTTGGATAATATGGATTATATGGATATTTACATATTTTTGGATATGTTTTAAATTATTTTTGATATTTAAAGATTCAATTTTAAAGGTATCTAAGGGAGTTACAACTGTGGCATGTGTTGAAATGATTATCCATTTATGTTTTATTTTGTGATTTGAAAAGAATAAAAGAAGGGAGTCACAAGGGGTCTCACCTACCTAGTTATTATTAAATAAAGACCCTTAATTATTATTATTATTATTTCTCCTAAACTAAATTAGTTAAGTCAAATTAACTTAACTAAAGAAATTAGTTGAACTACTTCAACTTATTTGGAAGGAATAAAATCTAAATAAGAAGAAATAACAAGGGGAGAATAGAAGGAGAAAACAAGACTAAGGTTTGCTCTTTTGATTTCATGAGATAGTTCAGTTTTCATTCATTCTTGAGTTTATTCAAATCCTAATTATATTTTTTATAGCAGGGTCCTATTGTAGACAGCAAGGTTCAAAACTGAACCAAATCATTCAGATGCTTGTTTTAGAGGTGTTGATCCATACTTGATAGTCTATGTATACTTTTATGTTTATGGATTAAGTTTCATAGTTGATAAAGGATATTTTGCAAAGTCAAATTGGCAGTAGTTTGTGGCAAGCTGATCAAGATTATAAATTTTAGTTTTTACTTCTTGTCAGAGTCCTTTTGTATGGTGCTCATCATGGATCTCTAAATTAGACTTTGGTCCATGCCCTCACGGAGTTTTGTAAAGAGAAAAACACTTTTGATATCTTGGAATGAAATAAATCAGATTGATATTATGTCTCATTTATGTGTATTTATGAATTGGTCACTTTTGCTTTCGATCTCCATATTTACTTTCTGTAATGTGTATACATTTTAGAAATTAAAATAAAATTTTATTTTATTTTTGCAACATTCTTTTCATAAATAAATCATCCTAAACCCTTGTAATTAATACTTGTGGGTTGGGGAATTATTTTTGAGACTATAAAGCACAGGGTGATATTCCTGACTATCTTTTCTTAGCCATGAAAGATTAGAAAATGATTGAGTAAGGTAATTCATACATTTTCCTCAACAGTAACCCCTTGAGGAAGCTTCTTGAAGAGTATAAATAAGAGAGCAAGGAACTCCCATTAGCACCTACCCCTAACTATTGAACATTATTGAATATCCATTTGTGAAAGGTTTATTGCAGGTACTCATTGATACATCTGAAGCTACGCAAGTTTGAACTAGCAAAGGAGGGTTGACGGAGAAACTTTTGAAGTTGTAGATTTACTGAAAAAAACCCTAGTTTTTTAGGTGTATGCGGGCTGCAGTGGAGGAAGGCGCATACATACGCGGGCTGAAGGAGAACAAGGAACATACATACGCAAGTTGAAGAAAAAGAGGTCGCGTACAGTTGGGAAAATCCATGAAATATTGAGTAGATGAAGATGTCAGGTCTCTAGAGTCAGAAAGCAAGCTCCCAGGAAGGTCTATAGTAATCAGGTACAACAGATCTATCTATAGGTTCAAAAGGTATTTCATATTCTTATGTGTAGTTGGATATTGTTGTCTCCATGAGATATGGTTATGGTATATTGAGGATTTTTCCTAGAGAGGTTGTTAGTTGTATGAGACTTATTGTATGAGCTAGATCTACATAAATACAACACTGGTATGTTTGGTATTGATTATTGTTACATCTTGTTGGGGTGAGTGTTGAGGCATATCTTGTTTTTCTTGGTACATGGTTGAGGGTTTTTGGTTGTGATGTGTTGGTGAAGTTGTTGGTTAGTTTGAGGTTGCATATCAATGAGGGTTTGATGTCTAGTCCATGTGAGGTTTTATTACACATTATTATGATTGTATGCACATGTATGGCACATGACTAGAGAGACATAGATGCACATGGTTGGAATGATATTCTTGTGATATCGAGTATGAGATATATGTTATTAGATCTGATCTATTGAGGGATATTTTTGGTACACGTTTAGAGGCACTTAATAGTAGTGTTGGTGACACATGATTGGTACATGTTTTGTGCATGGTTAGAGGCACTTTCTAGTAGTATTGTTGACACATGGTATATGGATGATGTGGCATAGATATCTTGATATATTATTAAACGCACATATTGGTATTGGTGATGGCTATGAGGTATTGTGATGTGCATAGTTGATGCACTTGTGATGGTACAGGTTGTGTGAGTGATTGATGTACATGGTTGATAGTACAATTTGATTGGTACAAGTTGGAACAGGTTGCAGGTTGATGTGACAGAGGCAACAAAGTGTCTGAGTTTTAGAAAAGTGAGAACCCTAGCCTTCTGAAGTTGTACGTAGGATGCAGTATAGACAGGCCACGTACATGCGTAGGCTGCAATATAGACAGGTCGTGTACATACACGAGTTGCAGCATATACAGGGCGTGTACCTATTGGTTTTTGTTGGTACGGGATGATTACATGTACAGGTTGATCACAGGTTATTGATACAGGTTTGTTACAGGTTGTTAGTACAGATTGGTAAAGGTTTATAATGGTATATCTCACAGTGATAGTTTGGGAGTGGTTTCATCGACTATTTGGCACTTATATTTCAGGGCGGTAGGATGGGGAAAGGAAAGGGGGTTGTAGCCTCCTTTTGGTTGGTGCTAGAGAATCAGGGAGTTGGAGCTTCCTTCAGGTTGTAGCCACCTTCCAGTTGTAGCTGGAGAACATAGGGGGTTATAGCCAGAGAATTGGGTAGTTGGAGCTTCCCTCAAGTTGTAGCCTAAGAAACGGGGTTGGAGCCTCCTTCCAGTTGGAGCTAGAGAATTGGAAGTTGATGCTTCCTTGATTGTAATTCTTAAGGACATATAAGAAAATAATTCCATGGTTTTATCCCAAATTGGGTTTCCACGTAAAATATTGGTGTATTGTGCATTGTGTGGATGTGTCTATTATAGTTTATTATGCATTGATGGATGTTATTGTTTTACAATGCAATAATATATTAATGATGAACTGATGAACATTGTTGAATAAGTTAAAGGAATATACATTGTGGTTAAAAGGATTAAAAAGTGGTATAAATTGTTTATTATTGATTCACCCCCCCTCTCAGTAATCCAATAGAAACTATATAAATTCAATATGTAAGCATTGTAAAGGGAGGTCGATTGAAGGTCCCTTGAGGCCCCTTGGAGAGAGAGCTTTGCAATGAGAGGAATGTAGTCCTTTTGGTGTCTGAAGAAATGTTACTTATGTGAGAGACTTAAGTACTTTGTGTAAGAGAAGGATGCATTGGGTTTTCAGCCCTGTAAGGAGCATGTATCACATTTTGTGAGAAGGTTTCAGCCTTGCTATGGAAGGACAATAAAGTGATTTGCATTCTAATAAAATCCAGAGATGTATCCAACAAAGTCTGGTGAACTCCGTTAACACATGGGTGTCAAATCATATGTGTGCATTCTGTTTGCATTCTCACTTGATTAAGTAGATATTTTAATTGCACATATGCACATAATTAAGACATTTTTTTTCACGTTTATATGCAATGCTTAATGATTATTTTCTCATGTTCACATGTGATTAAGCATCAGTAAAAGGTCCTCATTGGAGTATTTGTGTAGATAAATATCTCATAGAAAATCCCAGATCACTACCATATATTGTTTCGAGAGAGATAGGTGTTGTTTATCCCCAAACAATATAGCTTCAAATCAACAATGGTTCTTGGATTTACAGAGGGAAACATATATAAGTTGAGGGGCCAACCTATACATGCTATGACCAGCATGAGTAGAGGGATAGATGAGGAGGAGAAAATGGCTCCACCAGTGGTGAGGTGAGTAGTTCCACCAGGGGTGAGGCAAGTGGCCCCACCTGGAGCACAGGTTCATAGCGAGAAGGTAGTTCCACCAATGATGAGGCAGGTAGCCCCACCAGTAGTGCCAACTCAGATGGAGCTAGAGTTTAGAGGGAGTCAACCCTTTGGATCCAGTAAGGAGGATAAGCCTCTCAGGACAATTTATAGGAAGTTAGACTTCAAGGGGATTCAACAAGCTCATAGGGAGAATAACTCGTCTAGAGGGATTCTATCTTCAGGTGCAAGTGGTAGATGTCAGTGTTTCATGGAAACCTACACAGGAGATCTAGCTAAAGCAGGTACAAACAAAGCTTATCAAGAAAGGAAAAGAGATCCAATATGGAAGAATGAGAAAATATATTCACACTACTCCAATGAGCTGATGATTGATACATAGATCATGATCAATATGATACAATGAATGAGTGGAATACACTCATATATAGGGAAAAACATTCCATAATTAAGAAAAGAAATCAAGCAGTTAGCTTTCCTTAGGAATGCATGCATGCATAATAGTGATGGTAAAAATAGAAAGTCTAAAATAGAACTAGTCACTTAACTCCTACTAAACTAGTGTGTCAAAAATAGAAATTTCTCCAACACCCCCCCTGAACATCACTATGGAGTAAAAAATGAGTCCCGGTTACTAGGCCATTTTAGGTACTCATGTACAATGCAACTAATGAACACTGAATAAAAGTGAGGAAAGAGGGAAAACCACGTGGGAACAAAACCCCCCCTCAAAAGATAATGTATCAAAAGAAGAAAATGGCAGTTGTTAGGCCATTGTGTTCTTCACTGCAAGACAATCCAACAAAGTCTGAAACTTTGGCTCACTGAAAGTCTTCATGAAGATGTAGAAATATTTATGGATCTGATGAAGTCCTTTGGCAACCTGTCGGGCCTTGTACCTCTTGATCCTATGGACCCATATGCACCTGAAAATATTTCTTTCTGGTGGAAGTGGAACCAGATTCCAAGTCTGGTTCTGTAGGAGTGAGTCATACTCCTTCTGCATGGCTGCTTGCCATAATGGATTTCCCACAACCCTATTGTAGTTATGTGGATCAGTAGATTTAACCATATAGCAATGCATGGGCATCGCATGTTCTGAAGTTGAAAGTACATGAGAAGGCTCCTCATGCTGAGATCGAGTCATCCTTGAATCCAATGGATTTCTTGCAAGGTTTCCTGCTGCCTGAAATGTGGTATGTGCCTTCTTGGGCATCTACTGAAGCTTCAGCACTGGCTTCTTATCTGGCTATACTACCTACTTATTTCCATGTACAGAATTTGAGTGTATGAAATCATCTCTGATGTCTGAAACTGATGGAAGAACAAGAGTATATGCATGTTTCACTGGAGGTGCATGCAAAGTATTATCCTTATGTGTAAGTAGAATAGAGGATTCATCGTAAGAAAACTTAGTGAATTTATACAACCTTGAATTGTGATCCACCTCACTAATTGCAATGATGGAATTGTCATGCATGTCAATTATTGAAACAGAATCTGATGTAAATTCAACCTTTTTACCTTTCTGAGTGATCTGATAAACTGAGAGCAGATTCATAGAAAGTTTTGGAACATGTAAAACATTATCAAAACTACCATTGTGGACTTCCACTCTCCCTTCTCCCGCTACTGCTACTGCAGTATCATCCCCCATGAGAATAGGGGGTCTTGAGCATGGACTTAATGAAGAGAAAACTTCATCTTTCGCTGCCATATGATGGGATGCACCAAAATCTATAATCCATGAATCAGATGAGGAATTAATTGCAACCAGAGCATGATGATTACCTTTCTTAGCTGCATGGTATTCTTCCTTCTTCTTCTTGGCTCTTTCAGGAATGAAGTCTCCAAGGTTATTCCTCTGAAATACCTGTGTAATAAGATCAATTTGCTTCTTCATGCATGTGGATTCTTCATGATTCATTTTATTGCAATATGTGCATTGCTTTCCCTTCTTCTTCTTCCCTTTGGAATTTGAAGAATCTTTGGAACCTGAAGAATCCTTGAAGGGGGTGGAATATCCCTCCTTCTTTGACTCTGGATGTAATAACTCCTTTTGTTTCTGCTTCGATTTATGATTGTATGACCATTTTCCATCATGCATGGTGAGTGCATGTGCTTTGGGATATTTCATGAGGCCCATCTGTATGAGTTTTTGTCTGATCTTGTGTAAGAGACTCAATGAAATGAGCCAACATAGGCATTTTCTAATTTGTTCCAAAAAGACATCTGCCAGAATGGAAATTGGAGACATATACAATGTATTTTAGTCCTAGCTTGGCCAAGATTGTTAGAATAAGTTGTTTCTCTTGTGTAGACTTATCAATACCACATTCATCCAAGCTCAATAGCAAAGATTTAAATTTAGTAAAAAAATATTGTATATTATCAAAACTTTTAGGGTCTAAGGTATTCAACTCTACCTCAAGCATATGACCTCGCATCTCATCCTTCTTTCCAAAGAGTCCTTTTAAGGTGGTCCAGATCTTGTTTGAAGTCTTGCATGCGGAAACATGAAACCACAAATCAGTGGAGATTAACTCAAGAAGTAGTCATGTGGCCTCATCCTTATAGTTCGCCCATCTCATCTTCTCAATCGGTGATGTAGGTTTTGTTTTTGTCACCATCGTCAAATTATATAGTCTTTTTCTTTTGAGTTGGAATGTCGCCTTGGGCTTACAATCAAAATAATTGTATGGTGTGAGGATTACCACCAAGTTTGACTGTATAATAGTTGTCATATCCATCTCTCCCACTGTTTCTAAGAACCCCTAAAAATTTACTCTCAATCTGCAAGTGAAAACTTAAGAAATCACGGCAGAAATGGCACTTTAAGTGAAAATTTGTATCAGTTTCAAGATATTATCTTGCGACTTACTTTTTGAGCAAACGGTGAGGAATCTCACCAAACGATTGAAAACCCACTTCCAAAATGGGTCGATTTACTTCTTGCGTGGGTTGTTTCCTCAAAAACTTAATATTTTTAGGAGCAATCATTGTAGAAAGGTACAACCATGGATTCGTATCAATTTTAGGAGACTATCTTGCGGCTTACTTTATGAGCAAACAGTGAAGAATCTCGCCAAACGGTTGAAAACCCACTTCCAAAATGGGCCGATTTACTTTTTCCGTAGGCCATTTCCTCAAAAACATAATATTTTGGGAGGAATAACTGCTGAAAGGTATGACCATGGATTTAGCTCGTCGAAACCTCGATTTTCCTTATTCTTTGGCTTGTCTGTCTTTCTCCAAGCAGCATAGCTCTGATACCATGTCAGTGTTTCATGGAAACCTGCACAGGAGATCTAGCTAAAGAAAGTACAAACAAATCTTATCAAGAAAGGAAGAGAGATTCAATATGAAAGAATGAGAAAATATATTCACACTACTCCAATGAGTTGATGATTGATAAATAGATCATGATCAATATGATATAATGAATGAGTGGAATACACTCATATATAGGGCAAAACATTCCATAATTAAGAAAAGAAATCAAGCAATTAGCTTTCCTTAGGAATGCATGCATGCATAATAGTGATGGTAAAAATAGAAAGTCTAAAATAGAACTAGTCAGTTAACTCCCACTGAACTAGTGTGTCGAAAATAGAAATTTCTCCAATAGTAGAGAGGAGTCTTCTAGGAAAGTTTCATGAATTGAGGAGGACATAAAGGAGGTTCAAAGGAAGGAGGCCTCTAGGAGCTCTATGACCTCCATGGAGGATCCATTTGTTTCAGTGAGTCTTGCAATAGTGACAGAGGAGGAAGCCAGTCACGAAGACTAGGGAGTAGGATTTGCTTCAGTCATAGAGGGAGAAACCACTTAGGCAGATTGGAGAGAAACATTTTCTTCAGTGGTAAAGGGAGAAACCAGTCAGGAGGATTGGAGTGCAGCTATGTTAGATCTAGTGAAAGAGACAAAGCTACTTCCATTATGGGATACATAGGCACATCTAGATGATGGTGGATGGGATACATCCCTTGCTAAGAGGGAGTGTTGATGATATTGTAGCTTTGTGAGGTATTCCCACAAGAGTATGAGGTGTCAGGCATGTGGGAATATTTGTTGGCACCATATTATCCTTTCGTTTTAGTGAAATAGGCCTAGGAATGAGGCTAGATCCTCATGGAAAATTTGATGGGCTTTGTGGGCTTTTGATGGGATGCCACACCCACAAAGAGGAATAAAATATTCTAATTAATTTTTGAGTTTAGAAGGGGTGCCTAAAATCACTCATTTGACTTGTATATAAAGGAGAGAGGTCATTGTGATATTTGATTAATTATGCAATTATGGAGTTAGAATAAGTGAGTGAGCACTTATGCTAGGAGGCTTGGTGATTTCAGCAAGGGAATGTCTGTAATTTTGGCAAATTTGTCCTAGGAGAGAGGCAGTCGCAAAAGAAAGAAATTGTACGAGTGGAAGTGAATTGTACATAAGTATCTATACATATTTATGTACATGTACATGTGTCGTAGTGAGCATAGTCGTGTATGTACGTGGATTGCAGTGGGAAAAATCTCATATGTACGCGGGTTGCAGTAAGGTGAATCATGTATACGCAGGTTGCAGTGAGCACAGTTGTGTATGTACGTGGGTTGCAAAAGGGTGAATCACTTACATCCGTACAATGTTTCTAAGCAGGAGCATGTTCGTATAGGCTTACGTTAGCAACAGTATAGGTGACATGAGTAGGTCATGCAGATGGTTTGCAACAGATTTGTAAGTTGGGATTTGTCCCAAGTATTTTGCTGATATTTTGTGGTTTTGGACTCAGATTTTGGTGAATTTGTATTGGTTGGGAGGGTTGGTTTTTCCCTCATAATTTATGAAATTGATAAAGTTATAGAAAAGATTTTTTTTGTCTCATATGTGTTGATTATTCATCTATGATCTTGTTGTTTCCACTGCTATATTTTTCAGTCAATAATTTCAATGTAAAATTGTTCAGTGATAATAACTAGGGTTTATTGTTAGATCACTAGGAAGAAATTTTCAAATATGAAATTAGCCACATAGAGTTGCATGTGAAAATTGACAACTTCTTCATGATGCACTTGAGCGAAAGAATCTTTGACAACATTTTGAACTAGTCCATGTTCAAAACCATCTTTTCGAAGATGATGAAGATGATGATGTTGATTAAGACCATCAGCCAATGTAGGAGAAACTCAGTCATCCAGATCCATATTCAAGTACAGATGAAGACCAACTTCATCTTTCCAAGCTAGTCATCATATCTTGGGAAGAAATAAAAAAAAAAAAAAAGCATAGAACCGGTGTCGAATATGAAAAGGATGTCACCTTTCATATTCTAGATTACACCAAACCGATCTAGTTTCAAATTACTGGATTGCTTCAAGAAAGTTCATATTCACATGCTCCAGTCCAAGAGAAAATTCGGATATGCCAACGTTGTCAGTGATTTGGCCACATTGAAGATCAATTATTTGATATTCATCCTTTCAAGCATAGCGGAAAGAATGATCATCATTCGAACATATGTTCTAAAAACAATAAATATGCAAGAGTAAATAACCACTATGGGTGGATGACTTCTTGGCTATGGTCATCAATAGCCAATAATATATATCAATCATACCGAATAATTTTCACTTGAGTATTGATGCATCTTTCACTGAACATATTTCCATCTTCTCACCTTGTCCCTGACAGGGGGGAACAATATCAACGATTGACAGTCATGCTTCCAGTTTCGAAGTCTTATCAATTGAGAAATAAAAAGCGAACATGATTGGCTTGTGGTTTTCCTTAAACCACCACTTATTAGAAGGCCTCCAACTTCTACTAGACAACAATTTTAAAAATTATTCGGTATGATTGATATATATTATTGGCTATTTCCACTTCTAATAGATTTCCATGGTTTTTCCAAAATCGAGATTTGCTATTTTAAAAATTATTCACCCAAATTCTATAGGAAAAAATTATTTTACCTTAAAAATCGCCAAAAATTTATAAAAACTATATAAAATCCTTAGAAATTTGAATATTTTACAAAAATATCGTCAATCATTTATAGTTGGCATATGAAGGATTAGTAAGATTCGCCAAGGTTTCTACATTTTTAAATAAATTTCCATCATTAAAATCATCCCTGACCTCCACTTAGTGTAAGACATTCAACTTCCGTTACAGAACATTTTATGGTTATATTTAAACCAACATTCGAGAGCACTTCCAATTAGAAGAACACATCATCTTCAACTTCTATCTAACTTAGAAAATGTTTCGGGAACCATTGAGCCTAACTTATGGTTCCAAAGTTTTTGGTCATCCTTAAACCACCAGATTGGTTTGTGGTCTTCCTTAAACCATAATCATCATTTGGTTTATGGTCATCCCAAAACCACTAGATTCAGAGAGCACATTCATCCATCAACAACTACACACTTCCATATTTCATCTTCCCACTTTCAAATATCATCTCTCACCTTGGACTCACATATACCCCTTTGGATTGGGGGGGATGGTGGAAATGTAATTTGTTTAGGGTTACTAGACGAAGGAATATGAAACGTCATAAGACATAACTGTTGTAGGGAGTCCAAGAGACCTTGGAATATGAATCCAAAGGTTATCCAAATGTATATGTGTGTGTATCATATATTTAATAATATGCATCTAATGCTTATCTTTATCTGCTTTTCCAACACTTCAAATCCTCTAAACATGTCAAATACATCTACGATTGTCTCCTTACGTAGGTGGTCATACACTATGTTGACATGCCTTGTAACCTTTGATATTTCTTTGAAGGATTTGTATTCACTTCCATAATCATTTTCTATTTTGTATATGGTATTTTGAGATTGACGTTGAATAGTTTTAACATTAAAAAACTTTGTATTTGAATCTACCTCCTCAAGCCATCTAGAATGCCCTTTTTTCTCCATTTGGCCTCTTTCTAGGAAATCTATTTTTTTCTTTTGTTTTTCTAGAGTGTCTAACACTTCCATCATGTGAGCATTCCCTTCATCAACTATTAATTCTCTTTAATAAATTCAACTTCACTTTTATAGCTACAAGTACATTCATTGAGTCTTGAAAAGAAGCATTTTCCCAAGCTCTAGTTAGCTACTTGATTCAAGGAAAGTTGTCTATGAATTGCTTCATTGCAATGTTCTCTCTTCTTGAGTAAAAATCCCTCCAATTCATTTTTACTATACTTTGGAACTATTTATATGTGGACCAATGAAAGTTGTTATTGAATGGAGAAAGAGGCTTGTTTCTTTTGTCTTCCATTTCTAATAAAATAGGCATATGATCTAAATCCCCCCATTTAATCACTAAGGTCTTGAATTTTTTCAGAGAGATAAATAAGGCATCCTTGATGAGCCATTTTCCCAATATTTTGGATACCAACTCTTCTTGTTCCTTTTGATTTAACCATTTTTTCCAATTCTAGAGGCAATACATCTATCAAGTTATGTCGAGTATTGAATTTATAAAGGAACTCAGCCAAAGGATTAATTCTTGATAAGGAGCCATATTTATGAGTCTCCTATATGGTATGATTTTAGCCCATAATAGCTCTCCTTTTGTCTATCCTCACCCTCTTAAAACACTTACTAGTTATCAAAAAACTTATTTTATTAATAATTGGCTACTAGATGTCTTGGATTGTACTTTGGTTATTTCTTGTCTATAATTATGATCATAGGTATGTTTGATTTGTTGCTACTAACTTTTTATGTATTTTGGATTCCTTATTATGTGCTAAAGTGTGATTTATTGCAGGTTTTCTTTTGAAAACAACATAAATAAGTTCCTAATTTATGGTTGAGAAGGGAATATTGCAAACAGGGAAATGAAGGGATATGCGAGCAACCAATACTCCAACAGATTCTTGGGACGTTACCAACAATCCAACTGATCCCTGGAATATTTCAATGGCTCAGACATCGAGTCAACAAAGGGATATGTGAGGGTTAGTGTTTGAATTAATCCCTATAATATACGAAACTAATTTTAGACAGAACAAAACTATCTACCAGCTCCACGAAGATCCTGGGCATTGGTCGTAGCCACTACACAATGTATCATGTTTCTCATATGTTGATCCTTGCATTTCGTGATAGAAAAATCACATGGGCGCAACTCCCAACTCCTACCCTAAACTAATTACAACCAGATCGACTCTCAACAACTTGGATTGGGTTATGGCAGCCAATCAAATCTCTTTCCTTGACCAAGGCGATGGAAAAACGGGGGATCTTTATCATTGTGTTTTATTATCATTTTAGAATTGTTGTGTGTTTGTTTTCCATATTCTAAAAATGGAATAAGACACTCTTCTATATTAGATGATACAATGTAGAAGATTGGGATTTCTAAAATAAAAGACAGAGCACCCAGACCTCTACAACACTTTGCTGGTTATTTTTCCGAATGTGTGAATTCTAATTTAAGTTGTTGGTATTATTGTAATATATCCCAGCTCCTCTCTCTAGAGGGGGGCCACTCTAGGGAACATGAGTCATGGATCTATAGATAGTTGTTTTTGTTGTGTATAAATTAGTTGGTGTTTCTTTATTTATTTTGTCATCCAGCTTTTCCTTGTTTATGTTCTACCTCATTTATGAACTATGGTCAAATATGTAAGGAATAATTGAATTTCCGACGCAATGTATTAGATCAGTGTTGCTATGATAATGACATGATCACTTGTTTGATACATTCATTTCAATTGCAATGCACATGACAGCCACAAAGTAGTAGAAATTATAATTCTCGCATGCATAATGCTACAGTACTTAAAATTGATCTTTCAGTTAATCTTCGATTGGAGATCTCTTGTAGATAGTTTGTGTGTTGTAGCTTTTACCTTGTTCAATTGGCTATGTTATTTTCGTTCCTAGAATTCATTTTCTTTGTTTCCTATAGAATGCTTGGTTGTAGAAATAGGTTATTAGGATAAAATCATGATGATAGTCTAATAAGACAGCAAGAGAAGTGTTATCATAGGACTAGGTCAATGATGGTATCACTCTAAGAGGATTCATACATTAGACTCGAAATCACAAGTGTTAGAAGCTAGTTCATGTGCATTTTGATTTTCCACAATGCAATTTCCTTTTTGTAGAAGCATATTAGGAAAGTAGTGCATCTTAAGAATTTGTAGCCCGCACATATAGTACACGAAATCTCACAAGTACATTGAAAACCCTAGTCGATAAGTTAAATTCACAAGTGTTCTTGGTAAAAATAGAAGACATATAAAAACGCCGTCATTTTTTGTTCCATTGTTGGGGAGGTGTCAATAGCGCAATAGTATTTATTGTATTGGTTTTAGATAACACATGGTAAGGGGATGAACAAAGAGAAGATGTTGATTATCCTCTTTGTAGGGTCTCATATGGAGTGATATGCATTCATATAGATGCATGTGTTAAATTAGAAGGTTTTTGTGGTGCAGTAAGAGCAACTCGCAATACTAATCTCTTTTGCAGGAAGTTTGGTGAAAGGAGGGAAGCATTGGGAAATGAGGATTTCATTAGAGAAGGATCCAAAGGTATGCATAAGTCTTCAATCTTGCATCTAGATCGATTAATGGGTATGTGGTGAATATCCATTATTTCCATCAGTAATATGTAGCATCTTGGGTTGATTAAGTTCTTAATTTCATTGTATTCTTATCTTATCCCATCCATGTTCATGCTTTCCTAGTGCATGTTGCCTTTACCTCTACTATTCTTCTTTCTCACTCTTTATTCCTCTCTCAATTCTCCTTCCCTATTTATTACCCTCTTCCCTCCTTCATTCTTTTATCTTCTATTTTCTTCTTTATGCCATTATCATTCCCTTCCTTATCTTCTTTATGCAGTTTCATCTCCTCTCTCCCTTCCTTATCTTCTTTATGCAATGCCTTATCCTGATGCAGGAGCATCGTGCAAAGCCCAAAGCGCGTGACTAAGCAAAAGAAATAGTGGGATGCGCGGAGGAAGAAAAGAGCACGTTTTCATAAGACCTGTTTTGAATTTTGAAACAAAGTCATTAATGTAATAGTTAAGAGGAATGTACTCGCATTTATACTTGGAGATTGTAAACAGACCTGGGAAAATTCTCCCAACCGTCTTTTGTATAGAGGCATTTAAGCCCAGTTAATGAAATTAGGTAGATATGAATGATAGATTAGACAGTTTAGGAAGTAGGAGGGAAAACGGATATAGACACCCTCATTCTTGTATTATTGGAACAGTATCATTAACCCATTAGCATAGCACAGAAGAAGAGAGTTGTAGAGGAGAAATCCATGTACAGGAGCTTTGAATTAATATATGAAGCTTTGAATCAGAATTCATGGTGTTATGATGTTTTATGTTTGCACATGGTGAATGGTATGCTTATGGTAGTTTTATTCTCTCTGTTATGCACTTGTTTTAATATTGTCTGTATCTATGATTTCATGTTGAATGTTTGAAGTCTGGGAGAGAGAGAAAGAAAATGAGTTTCAATTGTTTCTCCTCCTGAGTGAGAGTAGCTCCTGCAAGGAGTGTAGCGAAAACGTCTGCAAGGAGTGTGTTGACGAAGGTTCAGAATTTATCTCTGAAAGATCAAGAAGGTTACCATTGTTCTCATTCCAACAGAAGTGCATAGAAGCACAGAAGCCGTGCAAGGTGTGCACAGGCTGGTTGAAGGCTTAGAACTTATCAACCAAGGGAAGAGTTGATGGACTGTTGTTGTCGAGTGCACAGATTCGAAAGGTCAAATACCCAGAGGTATTTGGTAGATTGTCTCAAGGAGTGCGTGCAGGAGTTCTTTCAAGGCTCGAAGTGGGCAAGGAAAGCTCAGGAGGGTTAACGTCGTCGAAGTGTTCAAAGGGGGACGTAGGTTGAAGTACTTCGAAGGGAGACGAGAGTCGAAGTCATCCAGCAGAAGTAAATTCAAAAGGAAGAACCTTGGTTTGTTCCGTGGAAGTTGTCCGGAAGAAACGAGCGATCGGAATTCTCCAGGGAAAATTCGCGAAGTAGCGTGGACCGTAGGATCCCGGGAAGTTGCAAGGTGGTTAGAGGCAAGCGAACTCATCACTCTAGGATCTAGAATCAACATAGACCATTGATCGCGGTTTGCACAAGCCGCCAAATCATTTCGGCATTTCGAGGATCCTGACGACAAGGAGTTAAACACAATGGAGTGAAAGTCCTGCAATCGCGAGTGGCGATAGGAATTGGCGTAGAGTTCGGGATTTCGGCACTTCGGGTGTCGAGAGACGGAGGGGACAGCGTTTTGGGAGCAAGAGTCCCAAAAGTCGAGAAGAAAGACAGGTGGCAGGAGCCTACGTCAGAGATAGAAAGTGGTTGATTGGACAGGTAGTGTGTCCTCATCAAACAGGTGGAGTCAAACCTAGTTGAGCATTTCTGGGTTCGAAGGTTGAAGGATTAGGGACCCTTGCGTCTGGATTCGCGAAATCGCGAAGTCTGAAATTCCGAATCAGTGAGAGGTTATGTGAGAAGGATTCTTTACTGAATACATTTCAGAGAATCGACATTTCGGGTTTCGATGGGTTAAGGAGCCAGAAACTCGACATCAAGGATCACGATATTGCAAAACCCGAAAGCTCGAATTAGGAAGGGCGTGACATTATAGTGGTCAAGGAGATTTGGGTTGGCACCTGGTGTCTGTTCATACAGGCTCAATTCATAAGGACCTATGGATACACCGTGAGTGTATGAAATATTCCCTGAGAGGAAATCAAAGAGTCAATTAGACTCAAGGGCAGACTAGAACAATCCTGCGTGGACCTTGGACCTGAGGGTTTGGGGGTCTGCGTCAGTTGTGGTATCAGAGCTTGACTCTGTTTGTATATTGCAGACAGAGGAATCGAGAGGAGAGAACAGAGAAATATTTCTTAGCCATGCCGCCGAGAAGAAGAGATAGGCCAGTGGCGATGCATGATCCAGCAGTGGAAAGAGAAATGCACGAACTACGTGCTAGGCTTGATGCCATGGAGACCGAACAAAGGCGCACATTTGACATTGGAAATTTCAGCGAAGCTGAAAGTGAAAATGAAGCTGGACACGGAGAAGAAGTCGCAATCGAGGATGCTACAAACAAACGACTATTCAGGGCTGTCGCAAGGATAGGTGTCAGGGCAAAGATGGAGATTCCGATGTATGAGGGAAACCTCGATGTTGAAGATCTTCTAGACTGGATTAGAGCTCTGGATAAATACTTCGACTATGAGGATGTCGAGGAAGACAAGAAGGTCAAACATGTTGTCACTAGACTTAAAGGTCATGCAGCATTATGGTGGGATGAACTGCATGCTGACAGACGTTGCAAAGGTAAGCAGAAAATCAAAAGTTGGGATAGAATGGTTGCAAAGATGAAAGCCAAATTCATACCCAAGAATTGTCAAATCACTCAGTTTCGAAATATGCAGAACTTGAGACAGAAGCTGATGTCAGTGAAAGAATACACTGAAGAGTTCTACAAGATAAACATCAGAGCAGGTCATCGGGAAAGTGATGATGAAAAGGTTGCCAGATACATGAATGGCCTGAGATATGACATTCAAAATGAGATGAGCATGATGATCCTTCGAACTGTAGAAGATGCTTATCAGATGGCTCTGAAAGCTGAAGAGAAGTTGAGCCGAAAGCAAGGTCAAAGAGGTCAAGGAAAAAGTCAAGCCAGAGGCAAAACAGTTGCCCAAGACAGAACTCAGAGACCTCAAGAAGAGGGGAAGAAACCTCAAAATCAGCATGAAAGAGGAGGAAGCTCACAGAGAGGGCAGTATGTTGATAAGAATGCTTTTCCTCGAGCTATAGGAAGAGGAAGAGGCCGAGGAGGCGAAGTGAAATGCTTTGTCTGTGGGAAAAACGGACATAAATCTTATGAGTGTCCAGACAGAAAGAAAGAAGATGGTAAGACTCACATTGCCGAAGCTCAGAGACGGAATGTTGAGGCAGAAGATGTTGAGGGCAGAAGATCCTTGATGATGAGGAAAGTTCTCTTGAAGCTAGAAAAAGAGGCAGAGAACCCAGCCCAAAGGAACAGTCTATTTCGGACTGCTTGCAAAACAAAATAAAGGGTATGCAAGGTCACTGTGGATAGCGGTAGCACAGACAATCTCGTTTCTACAGAGATGGTAGAAAAGTTGGAGCTGGAGACTATCGTACATCCAAGCCCATACAGAGTTTTGTGGCTACAAAAAGAACATCAAGTAAATGTCACTAAACAATGTTTAGTTGAATTTAAAATAGGAGGATATAAGGATAAAATATTGTGTGATGTCATTCCCATGGATGTTTGTCATCTATTGTTGGGAAGACCTTGGAAATATGACAGGAATGTGGTTCATGATGGAAGAAAGAACACATACACCCTGGAGAAGAATGGAAGAACACACATGTTGTTGTTGATTAAGGAAAAAGAAGTAAAACTAGAGGCAAGTAACATTGTATTTCTCATGAGTGGGAAGGAACTTCTTAATGAGGTTAAGAAGAAGGAAGACACACAATTTATTGTGGTCAGGAAGCCTAGAATTGTTTTGACCAGTACATGAGTGGATGATCTACCAGAGGAAATTCAAAATTTGTTGGAAGAGTTTGCTGATATAGTAGTGGAAGAACTACCTTGTTTGTTGCCACCAATCAGGAGTATAAGCCATCATATTGATCTTATACCTGGAGCCAGTTTACCAAACAAAGCAGCGTACAGGTTGACGCCGCGGGAAAATGAAGAAGTCAAGAGACAAGTCCAGGATTTGATGGACAAAGGATTGGTTAGAGAGAGCTTGAGTCCATGCGTTGTTCCAACAGTGCTCAGCCCAAAGAAAGATGGAGGTTGGAGGATGTGTACAGACTCAAGAGTGATCAATAAAATCACCATCAGATACAAATTTCCATTACCAAGGATGGATGATTTGATGGATTGCTTAAGTGGAGCAAGATTTTTTTCAAAGATTGATTTGAAAAGCGGATATCATCAAATTCGCATGAGAGAAGGTGATGAATGGAAGACAACATTCAAGATGAATGAAGGGTTGTATGAATGGTTTGTCATGCCATTTGGCTTAACAAATGCACCCAGTACTTTCATGAGGCTGATGAACGAAGTCCTGAAGGATTTAATAGGGAAATTCATCATTGTATATCTTGACGATATATTGATTTTCAGCAAGACTGAAGCAGAGCACCTAAAGCATTTAACTGCAGTGATGAGGAGGTTACATCAAGAGAAGTTGCTGATTAATGTGAAGAAATCATCATTTATGAGGATAGAACTCATTTATTTGGGTTTTGTTATCTCTGCGAATGAGTTGAAGATGGACCTGGAAAAGGTGAATGCAATTAAGAATTGGCCATCGCCGAGAAGTGTACTTGAAGTTTGAAGCTTCCATGGTTTAGCTAGTTTCTACAGGAAATTCATCTAAAATTTCAGTGGAATTAGCGCACCAATGATGGATACGGTGAAGAAAAGACATAAAGCTTTTTACTGGACAGAGGAAGCAGAGAATAATTTCAACTTGCTGAAGAAGAAGATCACTGAGCAGCCAATTTTGGTTTTTCCAAATTTCAACAAGACGTTTCAATTCAAATGTGACGCAAGCGGATTTGCAATTGGAGCGGTCTTGAGCCAAGACGATAGGCCGATCGCATACTTCAGTGAGAAACTAAATGAAGCGAAAGTGAAGTACTCCACGTATGACAAGGAATTCTATGTGATTATACAAGCGCTAAATAAATGGAGGCACTATTTGGTTCCTAAAGAGTTTGTCTTGTATAGCGATAATCATGCTTTACAATTCATGACTCAATAGGAGAAGCTGAACCAAAGACATGTTAAATGGGTCGAATATATGCAGAATTTTACTTTTGTAATTAAACATATTTCTGGAACTACTAACAAAGTTGTTGATGCTTTGAGCAGGAAATGTTTGCTTATGCAAAAGTTCAGAGTCAAAACATTGGGTTTTGATAACCTCAAGGACATGTACAGAGATGACCCAGATTTCAAAGAGGCGTATGAGGCATCTGAGAATCCAATTCTCAGGGATAGAAGTCAATGGACTGAATATATGATCCAGGATGGATTATTATTCAGAGGCAATCAACTGTGTATTCCAAAATGCTCCATGAGGGAGAATCTGCTGAAAGAAAAACATAGTGGAGGATTGGCCGGACATTTTGGTCATGATAAGATGTTCTCAAAATTGAATGGCTCATATTTTTGGCCAAGAATGAGGACAAAAGTTAAGAAGTTTGTGGACAGATGCAAAATTTGTCAGCACACAAAAGGCAAAAGGCAAAACAAAGGGTTATACCAGCCATTACCCATACCTGAGAGGTCGTGGGATGCAGTAAGCATGGATTTCATATTGGGATTGCCAAGGATGCAAAGAGGATTTGATTCAATCTTTATTGTAGTCGATAGATTTTCAAAGATGGAACATTTTATACCATGCTAGAAAACCAGCGACGCAACTCATATTGTGAATCTATTTTTCAAAGAAGTTGTCAGACTTCATGGCTTGCCAAGGAGTATCATTTCTGATCAAGATACCAAGTTCGTGGGACACTTCTGGAGGACTTTATGGAAGAAGTTGGGGACAATTTTTTCATTTAGCTTAGCATATCATCCTCAAACGGATGGACAGACAGAAGTTGTGAACAGAATCTTGGGGGATTTGTTGAGAAGCCTAGTGACTGAACACCACAGTCAGTGGGATCACATTCTGCCATAGGCGGAATTTGCTTATAATGATTCGATCAACAGAATCACAGGGCATAGTCCATTCCAAATTGTATATGGAATGCAACCAAGGGGAGATTTTGAATTGGGAGATGTGAAAAAAAATTGAATTCAGGAGTGCTAGCGTAGAGAATTTTGCAGAAGCGATGAAGGAGCTTCATAGTCGAATCAAGGAGAGATTGCAGAATTTGAATCAAGAATACAAGCGCAGAGCAGATCAACACAAGGGAGAAATTCAATTTGAAGTTGGTGATCTGATTCTTGCACATATGAGGAAGGAAAGGTTCCCAAGGGGAACATATAATAAATTAAAGATGAAAAAGATTGGACCATGCAGAGTCATGAAGAAATTTGGGGCAAACGCATATGAGATTGAATTACCCGATGGGATTGGAATTTCACCAATATTCAATGTTGCAGATTTGTACCCATATAAAGTTGAAGAAGCAGGAGAAAAAGGTGAATAGAAAGAGGTTCAGTGGACAAAACAAATGCCTGTAGTTGAAAGGCCGCAGATAGAAAGCATAATTGACAAGAGAGTCAGCAAAAAGACCAGGAGGAAGGAGTATTTTGAGTACTTGGTCAAATGGAAGGGACATCCAGTTGAAGATGCCAGCTGGGAAGATGAAGCAGAAATTCAAAAGCATGGACAGATCGTGCAAGAGCTCATGAATAGGAGTTCATGAAAATTTTCAAGCGAGGGAGTATGATGCAGGAGCATCGTGCAAAGCCCAAAGCGCACGACTAAGCCAAAGAAATAGTGGGATGCGCGGAGGAAGAAAAGAGCACGTTTTCATAAGACCCGTTTTGAATTTTGAAACAAAGTCATTAATGTAATAGTTAAGAGGAACGTGCTCGGATTTATACTTGGAGATTGTAAACAGACTTGGGAAAATTATCCCATACGTCTTTTGTATAGAGGCATTTAAGCCCAGTTAATGAAAGTAGGTAGATATGAATGATAGATTAGACAGTTTAGGAAGTAGGAGGGAAAACGGATATAGACACCCTCATTCTTGTATTATTGGAACAGTATCATTAACACATTATCATAGCACAAAAGAAGAGAGTTGTAGAGGATAAATTCATGTACAGGAGCTTTGAATTAATATATGAAGCTTTGAATCAAAATTCATGGTGTTATGATGTTTTTTGTTTGCACATGGTGAATGGTATGCTTATGGTAGTTTTATTCTCTCTGTTATGCACTTGTTTTAATATTGTGTATATGTATGATTTCATGTTGAATGTTTGAACTCTGAGAGAGAGAGAGAGAATGAGTTTCAATTGTTTCTCTTCCTGAGTGAGAGTAGTTCCTGCAAGGAGTGCAACGAAAATGTCCACAAGGAGTGCATTGACAAAGGTTCAGAGTTTATCTTTGAAAGCTCAGGAGGGTTACCGTTGTTCTCATTCCAACAGAAGTGCAAAGAAGCACAGAAGCTATGCAAGGTGTGCACAGGCTAGTTGAAGGCTCAGAACTTATCAACCAAGGGGAGAGTTGATGGACTGCTGCTGCCAAGTGCACAGAGTCGAAAGGTCAAATACCCAGAAGTATTTGGTAGATTCTCGCAAGGAGTGTGTGCAGGAGTTCTTTCAAGGCTCGAAGTGGGCAAGGAAAGCTCAGGAGGGTTAACGTCATCGAAGTGTTCAAAGGGGGACGTAGGTTGAAGTACTTCGAAGCGAGATGAGAGTCGAAGTCATCCAGCAGAAGTAAATTTAGAAGGAAGAACCTTGGTTTATTCCGCGGAAGTTGTCTGGAAGCAATGAGCGGTCGTAATTCTCCGGGGAAAATTCACAAAGTAGCGTAGGATCCCAGGAAGTTGCAGGGTGGTTAGAGGTAGGCGAACTCATCACTCTAGGATCCAAAATCAACATAGACCATTGATCGCGGTTCGCACAAGCCGCCAGATCATTTCGGCTTTTCGAGGATCCTGACGACAAGGAGTTAAACACAATGGAGTGAAAGTCCCAAAATCGCGAGTGGCAATAGGACTTGGCTTAGAGTTCGGGATTTCAGCACTTCGAGTGTCGAGAGATGGAGGAGACAATGTTTTGGGAGTGAGAGTCCTGAAAGCCGGGAAGAAAGACAGGTGGTAGGAGCCTACGTCAGAGATAGAAAGTGGTTGAGTGGACAGGTAGTGTGTCTTCATCAAATAAGTGGAGTCAAACCTTGTTGACCGTTTCGGGGTTCGGAGGTTGAAGGATTAGGGAGCCTTGCGTCCGGATTCGCGAAATTGCGAAGTCTGAACTTCCAAATCGGCGAAAGGTTCTGTGAGAAGCAGTCTTTACTGAATACATTTCAGAAAATCGACATTTCGGGTTTCGACAGGTTAAGGAGCCGGAAACTCGACATCAAGGATCGTGATATTGCGAAACCCGAAAGCACGAATTGGGAAGGGCGTGACATTATAGTGGTCAAGGAGATTTGAGTTGGCACCTAGTGTTTGTTCATACAGGCTCAATTCATAAGGACCTGTGGATACACCATGAGTGTATGATATCTTCCCTGAGAGGAAATCAAAGAGTCAATTAGACTGAAGGGCATACTAGAACGATCCTACGTAGACCTTGGACCTGAGGGTTTGGGGGTCTGCGTCATATCCTCTCTCCCTCCCTTTCTTTCACCTAAACCATGATCCTTTTTTCATTTTTAACCCTTTGCAACCCTTGACTATTCATCATTGATTACCTATGGATTACACCTAGTCCCTTTGATATTAGGCATAATTAAAAATCCACACTACCCAATGATTTGATGATGGTTGTATTCTTCGATCAACTATTCAATCTATCATCTTTAATTTCATGAACAAAATGTGGAAGTTCCATGAATAATGAGACACTATGTGGCTCCCATGGTGTTTATGTCAAGATCTCAATATATAAACCTCATAGATAATGGGACACTTTGTGGACTCTCTTGATTTACCACAATGGTTATGTTAGGATCCCATTACCATCATTCCACATTTTGAACTAAATGTTTGATTTCATTCTTGATTTAGGGTTTTTTGCATTTGATACGGGATCTTGAGAAGGTCATATCACACAATTTAGGAGTTGAGTATTTGTAATTTTTGGTATATGGATGCATTAAATTGAAAACTATACACCTACAAAAACTCTCTCACACACACAAATCATCATTTGCAAGAAATGGCTTGTTGATCATACTCTTGTGGCATTTGGGGTCATTGACCTCACTAAGAACAAAGTTGGGACAGTGAATATTTAGGTCGACCAAAAGGATAGATATTTCAAACATGTTTCTAGAGTATATTATCCTATGAATATAGTTTACAACCCAATTTGAATCATGTTATTTAGATATCATACGAGAAAGTTATGCCCTAAATACTAACTTCCTATCCTAAATCTATGCTTTTGAAGATAGGTTTACTAGGCTATTCTAACTCATCAATTCTTTATGTTTGAAAAACTTGTTTCTATTGAAGCTACCTACATAAACCTACTTTCATCTCCAATTGGAATCAAGTGAATCCATCATCAAATAAAAAAATTATACCCAAAACTGTGACTATTAGTCTAGGCTGGAAATTGAAATTAGCTTTGTCAAATAGGTTATTCCTCAAACATGTTTGACACATCATTAAAAATCACTTTCAAAACCTATTTATACTAGAGATATCATATGAGTCTAATTTAATTTTTCTTTGGAAGAACTTCAATCAGACATCAGATGAAGCATTTATCATTCAAGCACTGCCATATAGTCTAGGCTAGCCACCACTCCTCAACAAGTAACAATGAAAATTTTTAATGAATCCTTTAAATATATATGTTTTTTATGTATTACTTGCAATAATTGTTTATGTTTATTCGAGAAAATAATTCCGCATAGCTCTTTTCTTCCATAATCTAACCTTGTGTTGCAGACAAAATGCTAAGTTTTTTTGCAGGTCATGGATGTAAATTCTAACTTTGTACAATATCTACTGCAAACAGAGATTCAGTAAAGGAACAAAAAAGATACAATGGAAAATACAAACATTACACAGAGACTTTTCCCCTAGAAACCCAAACCGGGAAAACCAGCATATTCTATATTATTCATCATATTACAATGTTTACAATACAAAATACATATAGGAGCCAGCGGCATCCAAAACCCTAACCCAATGACCTGGATTAGTCCAAAACCCCAATTCCTTCCGGAAATAGAAAACCATCGGCAAAGAAACCATGTGCCGAAAAACCACCTAAATATAACGCAGTCCCGAGGCAAAAAAAATGCGGTCCTGATGCAGAGAATATAACACATACCCAACACTAGAAGGATCAAGAAGGTCAATCAATGAAAGAGTTATTTTGAATACCATATTTTGGTAAACAAAAGTATGTCATCCATACATCAAAACTGAGAAAGTGCAACATCATGTGATGTTGAGTCCTTTCCTAAGTTGTGGTCAAAGTTCAAGTTCCTAGGATCTTTCTAGCATGGTTCTCTAGCTGTTGACCTTTCATAGAAATTGAAAGAAGATGGAAAACAAGACAAATAAAGAATTGATTTGAAGACCACACAGAAATCAAGTCCCATTGCTACAAGATACCTTTCAATAAGACCTAATGTTCATTATATTCATTCACCAACACTGCGGTATTCCCATGCATTTTCTGTTGATATTATGGTAGCTATGAGAGGTATTAACCTCCATGTGTAACCTTTGGCTAGAATAGAATATTCTGGAAGCAAGAGAAGCCCTAAACATATGTGTAGAAACCCTAGAAGACAAGTCAGCTCATTAAAAGAATTAATAATAAAGTATTATCTTCTAGAAGGACAAGTCGGTCAAGACAAGTGACAAGAACCACTATAAATAGAGGGCGATTAAGCTCATTTGTACTCACTTACTTCACTCACTCTCTCAGTCAATTCTAGCACAAGTTTGGAGCTGCAGCTACAATTTTTGAAGGTACATCTTTTGGAGTGATTCTTGGTCTCTCTCTCTAGTGTTATCTAACCTAAGATATGCACCCAACCTTCTAGTATCTATTGGTGGTATTCTTGGTGACGTTTTGGAGTATATTGGTGGTATTCTTGGTGACATCTTGGAAGAAGTGCAACTGCAATTTCTATAGTTGGGTATTGTTCTTGTTCTGTGGTTTTGGGACTTTCTGTCTGATATGCTATATTTGGAGAAAGATATGCTCTCTTGGTTATTTGTTGGTTCTAGTGTTGCTTCAGGAATCATTCTATCTAGCAAAGGTTATGGTGCTCAGGGGTGGTTGTGTGTCTATGATTGGGTGACAATATTGTGATAGTTTCTATGGTAAAATGAGTACATCGAATATTTTAACAGGTTATGGGCCCACACTACCTTCAAAATAGTCTAATTGTTGGATTGTAGAGCGGGATTTCTTTGTCAAGCTCGTTGTAGCACCAGTTGCAGTTGCAACTAGAGTTTTTTATTTTGTAGTTGCAACAAACCTTAATCTAATTATTGGCAACTTTCAATGAAGTGTTGGAACTAATTTTTGGGTATTCTAGTGCTCCCTAGCCTAGCGCACCCTCTAGTACCCTCAGCCAGCAAAAACATCAAGTTTGAGTTTTTGGGTCAAAGTCAAAGGTTGGATTTTGGTCAAAGTTGATTTTTGTGGTCAAAGTTGAAATTTCAGAGTTTCTAGCTTGTTCTAATCAATGAACCTTTTTTATTCAGTTTCTAACCTCTTCTTGTCAAGATGGTGTCTAGTTTCATATTAGAAGACAAGCTAAACAATGTTGCAAATTTCAAAGGTATGCACTTGTATATGATTTTCATGTTATATCATCCAATAAAGCATGAGTGTGTTTTGTAGGGAATGTACAAGACACCTTGTCCAAGAAGTGATATTGGATTCAGTACATTCATAGGAACAAGTAGTTGAGGCTCTAGGTTCCAGGTTTGATTGATCAAATTGTTAAGTTTCAATTTACACATATCAAGTTTGATAGTTGCTATAATACAAGTAAACACTATAGTTGTGACAACAATCCTTGACAGGTTCTATTACTGCTAGGTATAATTGGTTGTATGTAAGTACTATTGATACAGATGCTTATTGCACTTGTTTGCAAAATGAACTAACATCTCCTCTAGGAGATATTTCTTGTTTTGCTCATGGGAAAGTCACCTTGGTAATTCTATGATAATTACCATCCTTGTTAACATGGATATGTTGTTATGAAAATGATATTGGAAATACTTTTTCTCTTGTTGTTCTTGTTCCAGGAAAGTCAAAGGCGATAGCTTTGAGAAGGAGCTATAGTGATAGTAGCAAACATGGAGCAGATGATTCCATCAAGTGGTGAGCTAGGTGATCTCACCAAGCACCAATTCTAAAGGAAGCATGGAAAGAAACAGAGTTTTTGAGCATCGTTCAATCAGATACAAGAAAATCAATATCTGATAATGAAAGAGAATACAACTCAAAGGAGCTCGTTGCATTTTGAAAAGCAACCGAGATTAGGAGGGAGCTAATTTTCTCACACAATCCTCGGCAGAATGGTGTACCAGAAAGAAAGAACTGATCCATTGAAAAATCTATCAAGGAAATGATGAATGACCATAATATATCCATGTTTTTATGGGGAGAAGTAGCTATGGCAGTCGTATATGTTCATAATAGAAGTCCTCATCATTTATTGAAAAACATGACTCTGGAAGAAGATTTCTCCAGAAAGGAGCCAAGTGTTGAACACTTGACGATCTTTGGTTGCCATTCAAAAAGAATGGAAGGAAGATATGATGGAAGAATATCAATTCATCATGATGTATGGGAAATTGTTCCTAGACCTGAAGGAAAGTCTATAAAGACAAGGCAAGATTTGTAGCTAGAAGGTTCTCCCAATAGGAGGGAGAAGACCGTGATGAGACGTTTGCTCCAGTTGCCAGATACACCTCTATTAGAGCAATCATATCTCTTGCAACATCCATAGGTTGGAGTTTAGATCATATAGATGTAAAGACTGTTTTTTTTAATGGATTAATTGAGGAAGAAGTACACATAGAGAAACCCATGTATGCAGATTAAAGAAGGCCTTGTATGAACTCAAGCAAGCTCCAAGAGCTTGGTATGCATGTATTAACCTCCATGTGTAACCTTTGGCTAGAATAGAATATTCTGGAAGCAAGAGAAACCTTAAACAGATGTGTACAAACCCTAGAAGACAAGTAAGCTTAGTGAAAGAATTAATAATAAAGTATTAGCTTCCAGAAGGACAATTCAGCCCAGACAAGTGATAAGAACCAATATAAATAGAGGGAGCTTGAGCTCATTTGTACTCACTCACTTCACTCACTCTCTCAGTAAATTCTAGCGCAAGTTTGGAGCTACAACGGCAAGTTTGGAAGGTACATCTTCTGGGGTGATTCTTGGTCTCTCTCTCTTGCATTATCTAGCCTAAGATATGCACCCTACCTTCTAGTATCTATTGGTGGTATTCTTGGTGACGCCTTGGAGTATATTGGTGGTATTCTTGGTGACGTCTTGGAAGAAATTCAACTGCAATTGCTGCAGTTGGGTATTGTTCTTGTTTTGTGGTTTTAGGACTTTTTGTCTGTTATGCTATCTTTGGAGAAAGATATGCTCTCTTGGTTATATGTTGTTTCTAGTGATTGTTCGAGAATCATTCTATCTAGAAAAGGTTGTGGTGGTCGGGGGTGGCTGCGTGCCTATGGTTGGGTGACAATCTTGTGATATTGTCTATGGTAAAATGAGCACATCAAATATTTTAACGTGTTCTTCTTCGCAACACAGAAATAATTCCCCACTGAAGTTTTTGAAGCTTCCTTTGATGTTGTGGTTGACCGTCACCACTACTATAATCACTCCTACCACATCATAATTTTATCCTACTTCTTTCCTCCGCAAGATGTCCATAAGTTTCTGGTCCACCCACTTTTAACCCACCCAATAAGGTAACTTGGCCCACTTACAAGATTGAGCTACCTTTCTAGTTTTAATAGTTTTCAAATAAAGACTTCCAAGAAGCCTATCGCTACCGATCCATCATAGTTTTTCTCACTACCCGACTACTACTAACCCCATCTAACACACTTCCTCCATGATCAACATTTAATAGTGTGCTACAAATCTCATATCATGTTTCAATTCTTAGTAGTATTTCACAGATCTACAAAAGCAATGGAAATATCAAGTTTAAAGAAAGTTGGAACTAACTACAAGGGGATTATATTTTTGTCGAAGCTCACAAAGGATAAATAGGCATGGGCACACAAGAACTTGCACTTACAAGCCTAAGGTTTCCACAAAAGAACCAACCTCAAAAGGCCCTCCTTTTGTCACACAAGAACCAACAATAGAAAATCAGTTAAAGACATTACCTCAGAGGGAAAGATTTCTTCCCCACAAGAACCTGTAGAAATACAAGTTTTTATAGAAGTATTCTTACCTCAAGGATTCATCTAAAAGATCTCATAACCAGGTGGAAATCTTGTTGAAATTCCTTTACACCATTGTTTTATTTTTCTATGGAATCTCGTGAAGAACCTGCGATAGAAAATCATATACTTGTTGCAAAATTCATGGACTTCTTCGTCTCTTATATGTGTTTTTATGTCCTCCTTCCTTACCATTTGTTGTTTCTCCATGGATGGAACAATTCTTCCATTTGGGGGGGACACCATCACCTTTATATTTCGTAACTAATCCCTCTGAATCATGGCACCATCTTACTCTACTCCATAGTTCAAATATATTCTAAACCCCCCTAACATATCCCAAATGACAAGGACTAGAAGTTGTTAGTGTTGCTACATCAAGAAGCCCTATTGTTTCTCCACAAGAAACAACAATATTAGGCCTTGTTGCTACCACACAAGAACCAACAACGAGAGCAAAAGAAAACATTGTTGTTGCTCCACAAGAACCAACGACATAAAAAGAAGCAGTCGGTACATATGGACAAGCCAAGGAAACTTGCTTAGAAGATTAGGAAGCATTTTCTGCAGTATCTTGGTTGTTCATTGTGTTGACGGGTCCAAATTCCCTATCAATCAGGTAAGGGAAAATGACCGATGGCAAGTCCCAATTAGACTCACTCTCATTTGGGATAGTGTTTCCGACCAGTATGTGGGTCTGGTTGCCACTCCAAAACTATCCAAATATGAATTTCAGAATAGAATGTTCTCAGATGAATTAAAACTTTGAAGACTAAATTAAACTAAAATGTCTATCATTATTCTAAGATGCATTTCTAACTTATCCTAGACTATCATGATCAAGAGAAAACTGCAGTAATGAATATAGTGAAGGATGATACTCCTTGCACAAAATTAATTCATGAGAGCAAGGAGAAAATTGGATCTATAATGTAATAAGAAAGATATAATTAGTTTGTTTACCAACTTATTAAACTATTGTTGCATTCATAATGAAAACCATGATAACATAAACATACAAAATAACAATTAAGAAAAAGTTCATTAAACCATACTACATACATTGACAAAACGAATATACATAAAAAGAGTAATCTTATTCATACATATATGTACCAAAATTTCCATATATGTCTCTTGTTCAATTCACCATACAGTAAGAACATCATCTAGATACAATCAAAATCAAAAGCTATTTTTCATTTACAGTTCTCTCTTTTATAATATTTGAGAGACTGTTTACATTCCAAAACTGCAAAATAAACAAAATGTGGTCAGGACATGACTCTTCACATTACAATGCAACCTATGATTAAGAAACAAGAAAAATAAGGGAAATGGATCAGTTATCAACCGAAGTAATCATGAGGTCTTATGCATTTGCATATGATCCTGATATTCCTTCCATAGAAAATAATCTTCCATTACTTTCTTTAGTTTATCGGAATGCATTTTCTCCAGGTCTAACTCTCCATCGCATATCTTAGTAGAAACTTCTTGTTTTAACTCCTACGTTGTCCATTTAATAAAGATCTGGTTCATTTTGATTAGCCTGGTAGGCCTTAGTAAATATTCCTCTAGGACTTTTTTGTTCGCCTAGATCAGTTGTTCAATATTTACTTGGTTAATCTCATTGTGTTCCTCAATTTTAGCAATTCTAAATTGGTTGGTGTTCTTGATACTAAGAGGGGGGTGAATCAGTATCAAGTACAGTTTAAAACCTTTTTCAACTTATACTTAAACCATTAAATTATATCCAATGAGCAATGAACAATAGTATAAGAGTTACACCAAAACACCATGCACAATATATGAGAAATAATCAATAGTTATTATTCAAGGGAAGTAATGACTTTCAAAGGTAGCTACAGCTTCCAAATGTGAAGGAAGGGATAAACCTCCAAGAGGAAGATATAATCCTCCAATATCAAGAGAGGGTTGAACTCTCCATCCTTGCCCCTTCCTTCCACCCAAGAATATATGAGAGATAATAAAACTTTACATTAAATCATCACCATCAACCAACCATCACATAGAACCTGATAATGCCTCCTGAGACTTCTTCAATTTCTGCAATTCTTCAATTCTTGGAATACTCGGATCCTATAGATAATATTACTCAATGTATTCTCTGAAACTTCTCCAAGTTTCACTCCTTGAATCCTCCCCAAAAACAAGTTATAGAGATAATGGTAGATCTTGTTCAATTCTGGTTTATTTGGGAGAGCGAACTTGTACAGAATGCCCTGCGCTCAATATTTAACATCAGATTCTGAAACTCACACAAAAGAAAATAAAGTCTATACTCTTTCCAATTAAATTGGTCCCACTTCATTTGGATTCTCTATGAATAAGTTATGATTGTTTTACCCGGAACACATGTTTATTGACTAGCTTCAAGACTAGTCAAAAACCCTATCTTCCACAGAGTGTATCTCCAAAATTGTAGCACAGAAAGTGATGATTTTTTTACCACAGTACCTTGATATGTATTCTCAATACCATAGCAATTTCACCATCTGAATCATTCTAGAAAAGAAGTTATTGCAAAAATGGTAAGATGACCTGTAAATAACATACCTTAGAACACATCACCAAAAGACTTCATCCTCCCTTGAAATTTGGTCTTCTTTACTTCTGATTTCCTCTGAAATTTGACTTGTGTTTCAAATGAATGTATAATGATATGTATTTATACCATTTATGTCACTTCCTTTTAACATTAGGGCCGACCTGACACTTTCTTATTTTGTAATTCTTTTCTTTAATTATCTTCAGGGCCTACATGTACTTCCTTTTTCAATTCACTTTGTCATCTTCAAAAATTCATTTCTCCTCAACCATGATGATCCACGTGACGTGCCACATACCACCGGAAACAAAATTATGTATACTATCCATCCATGGGTGTTTTATCTGCATGTGCATTGTCATTCATGTCCAAATACCTTCATCAATCTTGCTGTCCAAAACCCATGACTAGGGTTGACATCAATGACAACAACCAATCTTCCAAAAATCTCTCGCTTTTTCAATGATGGAAACACTCATGCTCCCCCTATCATCATGATCTCAATTTATCTCCCCCTTTGACATCAATGGCAAAGGGTAGGGCTTCTCCCCCTAATTTCAATGGCATAAGGTGACCTTCTTCTTTGGGGTTGCTCCCCCTGAACATGTGGCACTCAATAATACTTCATCCTTATTTTTGGTCTTTGGGACCTTTTCTTCCTTGAAATCCTTTTGTGTGGATTATATCTTCTCTCTCTTATTCATTTCTAGGGTGTATATGTTGTCCGGTCTTCTTGTTGCAATTGCAACCAATCTTCCTGAGTTATTTTCTCTGATTTTACATTTTCGGTAGTCAAACGTAAGAGTGTATCCTTGATCACACATTTTACTAACACTGAGTAGATTATGCTTCAAGTATTCAACCCATAGGACATTCTTTGCTTCGACATTTTTTCTTCCAAGCTCTACTACACCTTCTCCAAGTATTTTGGCAGATGAGTCATCTCCAAATGCAACATTGTCACCCTTTCTCTTCAAGCTAATGAATTTGTCTTGATCCCCGGTCATGTGTGAAGAACATCCATTGTCTATGTACCATTCATCTT
>ML797035.1:25194-38301 GCA_009831015.1 Picea engelmannii
CATCTCTCCTTTCAATTCCTCCCTTCCAGATTTTTGTTGTTTTCTGGTAGGTGATGGGCTTGAACTGCTGTGTGTCTTACTGCCAGAATGTCTTTGGGAGCGACTGTGATGTCGGCTACCACTCCTCGACCTGCTTCTTCTCCCATGAGTTCTGCGACTTTCTGTCGTACTTGAGTCTCTTCCTTTCTCAAGTTTCTTCTCTATTCTTTCCAGACTCTGCATGAATCTTAAGTTTAATTTCCCTTGCTGATCTCTGACTTTCATGAGCTTTCGGCTATCAGCTCGGTGTTCCCTGGCCTCTCTTTGTAACCCTTCAATGATTTTCATCATATGTCCTTCCTTATCCATCTCTTTTCCATGCCCATTAGAGTGCGATCCTTCGACTCCTTGGTTAACATCCTTTCCTTCTTGTTCATCTTCCATTTCAGGGATAATTGGCATTCTTCCCCACTCCATACTTGGCGTTGATTATCTGGAGTTTTGGCCTTCGTTGGAATCTGCACTCGCACTATGCAATCCAATTCAAAATTGTTAGGCCATTAAACTTCATGAGTAACCCACAACATTCATAATGAATACGAACAAGAACGAAAGTTATTTCAGCTTCACAAGTTTTCTAAGTTTTGTATGGCTCTGTGTTTTTCGGGTGTCCGAAACTTCAATTTCAGTTATTTCGAGACTTCCAGTTTCAGAGTTTCGCAACTCCTGATGTCGAAGTTTACTATCCTCTCAGATTCCCGATCTCCGATGACCTTTTAACGTGCTATCCCTCCTGAGCCTAGCCCTTGACTCATATGACCATGCGCCAAGATCGTGGCCGTTTCCCTCTCGTGTCGACTCCTATCGGGGTTTCGGCCCTTGCGCTGTCAACAGGCGCATGCCTTCGCAAATCCCGCCTCTCCGATCTCCGATATGCCTTAGCCCTCCAAGCTAAGCCTTATCCGATGTGACCGTTGTCTCGTGACCCAGGCCTTATCCCTTATTAGGGTTCGGGGTTTCGCAAATATAAATGCGCCAAAACGCTTGACAGCGGAATCCCCGATTTCCTGATTTCTGATGGGCCCCGTCCGTGCTAGCCCTCCGAGCTAGAGCCTCATCATACAACCACACTATATGACCTCCACCCTACCCCGTCGGGTTTTCGGCGATTTCAATATCATGCTCGTACGCTCATGGGATCTCCGATGGATCCCAGTCGTTGACTTGTCAACAATTCCTTTCTCTTGTTGCTATAAATCTACCACCTATCCTCCTGACAGTCGGTGTGGCCCCACGCACCTAAGCCTTATCGGGAAATCGCGTATCGCAATTTTCCCATGCATGAAACCTTTGCCTCCGGAATCTCCGATTTCCCAATTTCCGATTTCTCAAATCCCGATTTTCGATGAATGACCTTTCTATCGAGACTTTCCCGATGAACCTCAATCACCGATGGATTTACTCCTTGTTGGGACTTTCCCCGATGGTGCAGATCTCTTCCACGTGTCCACTAATATAAATGGTCCGGATCTTGTCGCAAATTCGCGGATCGCGATTTCGTGTGACAAGATCTCTACGTGCTTGAGAGTTCTGATTCTCCGAGTTCCGACTCTCTCCAGGATTCTGACACGTGTCCTCCTTGGAATTCTACGACTATGATTCCTCCTTGGGTTTTCGAGAATCACAGGGTCTCGATTCTCTTGAGTTCTAATATCCCGACGCTTCTTTGGGATTTATCCTCTATCCATGAGGACTTAAGTCCTGCACAACTTCTGTCAACTCGGACGGTTGACGGTTAATCCCACAGGGATCTTACGACTCACGATCCTCCCGAGTTAAACTCCTGTGCAACATTCGAAAGTTTTGAATCTTGTGCACGTTCTCCAGATCTGACGGTTATAAGGGTTTGCCTTCCCTCTCGAACAGATCCGACGGTTCTCACACCATCAGTGTAGAAATCTGTCTTCCTGTGGTCATAGACCATACCAGCTATGGTTTCATAGTACCGCTATACCTCCTGAGCTTAATAAAAACTCGTCGAGTGTCCCCTTGGTGCTTCGGAGCAACCAGGGTCCGAAATTGGTCCTCCAAACACAATTTCTCCTCTCATCCTTGGTCCAACGACCACTCAACTGGCCCATCTAGGCTCAGTGTCGAAACCTTGGCTCTGATACCAATTTGTAGTGTACCCTTCACTACCCAGGTTTCCCAACCTCTCAGTTTACCATTCTGTACATGGAATTATAAGCAAATGTATTTAAACAGAATTCAGACATATTGAAAAATACAGAGTGAAACATATCTGGTTACTGCTATAATTAAATGTTCCATAGCATTCATCATTAATTCATTTACACAACGGAAAACATGATACAAAACAGCACAGTCATGTTCAAATGTGATAAACCATAGTTCAATACTTATCTTTTATTGGCTGTAGAATTACACCAACCAAGTGCAGGCCTTCCACGAACCTCCCAGCCTTAGACCACACTGTTCATCAGCTCAACAGTAGGTCACCCCCGAGCTGGGACCGAGCTCCACCCCAAGGCAAGGAATCCTAGGCTAGGCTGAGGTTACAGGGAAGATAGCACATACACATTCACCAGGGAGAAAGCTCCCCCAGGAATCTCCCACACTCACTGCCCAAAAACCCTCATTCCCCACATGCCTGCTCCACCCCAGGGGAGTGCACCTTCTCTGTCACCTAGACAGTCCTTCGGCTGCTAGTCCCCCTTACCTTGGGTTACAGGAATAGACCGGACTGGAAGTCTCTGGGTTCTATGGCAGCTACAAGGATTTCTTCCAAGAGTTCTCTTCTCCCTCTGCGCACTCCCTCACCTGGAGGAGTCACTCACAGGCCAACAAGCCTCACGCAGTTCAGTACTGCGCGGTCACAACAATCCACAGGAAACACAGGCAAATTCTTCCAACAACTGGCTCAGCAATCACAGGATGATCTCACGGTGATGATTTCAGAGTAGGCTTCACGCACAGGCTAGCTCAGTTTTCCATACAATCACAGGATGCTTCCACTCGAGTCCAGCACAGGGAATTCTGGTTTAGGAATGCGTTTCTAGGTTTCCTAGAACAGACACAGACTCATAGCTCTGGACAGGGTATTACACGGTTTTCCTCAAGCAAGCATAGCTAACAGTTTCCAGAGATGAATCATGATATCCGGTAGAGATCGTACTGGTTCCACGCACAGAGTTTCAGTTCAAAATGGAGGAGCCTCCCCACCCACGGTTCAGTTCAAGGCTTATATTTGCATGCACCAGGGTTGAAACTTGTCACCTGGGAACTGCATGTGTTCCATCCGTACGCCTTTCTCCCACCACTTGGGGAATCACGGGTCCTTCAAAAGGACTTAGGATAAAATAATGTGCACATGGATTTTTAGGAATAATATTAAAATATTATTCCAAGCCTAATCCCCCTAGGCTTAGCCCCTAGGCTCCTCACTTCAGACCCTTTCCCACCTTCTAGCCCTTGATCCCTTGCCCACTTTGTGGACGCTCAGTCCCCCATCACTCATTCATCGTGGTCGGACTGCACTGGCGGTATTTATATTTTATTAATTGACCTGCATACATACAGTACATCCACAGGCTCCTGGCCTTCAACACTTAGGCTCCCTGGCCTAACAAAACTCATAAGCCTATAGCTTATACAAAACTTGGCTCACCAGCCTATAGAACATATTTACAATTCTTTGCATATAACATGATCTGTAACGGGGCTCGGCCTTGGGGACACTACAAGAACTTTAGGATTATGAGGCTAACACAAAATGACTATAAATTTCTCGAAAATTCATCAAGGTACCCCTTAACATGATTTACGGTGTATCATCACAACTTTGGTACCCTCGGGAATGAGTTACGAGACTAAACTCCACATTCATTAGTGTCCCCAACCTCGGTTCTCCCACCCATTAAATAGGGCGTGGGCCCTTAACCAAATCTGAAATTTGTAGCAGACATTAACTATAAGCCAGTTGGTTTCATAACCAAACTCACACATATATCTTGTTGGTTAAGTTGTTGTAATATTATATGGTAAGTCAGGGGTTCAAGCCCTGCCAACTACATATATTCACACACCTTTTGTTATTTTTTATACTATATATAATATATATAGTTCAAACAACCCAAATCTTTGGAACTTTGTTATTTGGTTATATAACCTTATAACATGTGGTTATGGTGGAATAATTGTGTTAGCCCTCTTCCCCCCCCTGCGTGAAAATAGTTGTTGTTTACATGGTATACATATAGACTAAGAGGCAAGGGTCAAGGACTTAGGCCCTCGGCCCTTTGGCCACCCATTTGAACTTTATTACAAACTTAAATATAATTGAAACCATATGTATGTTAAGAACCTTTGTGGTGGTGTGTTGGTAGTGGGGGCTATGTTAAGGCTTATGGAGGTCATGATTTTGACGCCCATCGTCTCCATAACTTTTACATAACTCTAGTCATTATAGGCTAATGGGAGGTCACCACGTGGTGACCTCTCATTGGCTTGACCTTGCCACATGTCATTCAACAATTGTACCACTTGTGTGCCACTTGTCAACTTGTAATTGGACCACTTGAAGGTACGATATGTGTAGTCAATTTCCAACAATAATGTGCCACCTGTCACCCTTGCATTGGTGACATGTGTCACTTTTTTTTCCCACGTGGACTTTGACTGGAGCTTTGACCGCTCATACCTTCTCCATATGAACTCCCTTTGAGGTGAAATTTGCATTGTTGGAAAGCTATCATCGAGCTCTACACATTGATGGAATTTTTGAGAGAATTTGGGATGGTCAAATTTTGAGCATTACCAAACCATTCTGGATCTCTGTGGAGGTTCCAAATATTTTTGGACCTTTGTGATCATTCCTGGATCCTCCTGGATCATTCCTCCCCATTGGAATACTTTTGGACCACCAAAAGTTTTGATTTACTCAAAAACTAAGTGAGGTTAGAGTTCTCTCACCCTTCTGATCTCCATCCATTTTTCTTTACTTGGTTTTACCCCTTTAAGACCAACGCGAAGAGATTCCACATCACCTCGCTGTGAAGTTTTGATCCTTTTGTTGAGAATGAAATCTTCCTGTAGCTCGTTCAAATATTTTGGATAAAAATCATCAACTAATGGAACCTGAATACTTTCATCTTCATCCATAATCATAGGAGGCTCATAAAGCTTCAAATGATCAACATTTACCATTGAATACATTTTCATGTAAGTTTATAGATCTAAATGAAAGGCATTGGTACCAATCTTCTCTAAGATCTTGAATGGACCATATCAGTTTGGAATTATCTTTTGACCTTCACCTTTCATTCTATCTTTTCTTATATGTAACCATACTTGATCACCAACTTCAAATTCATGATCAACCCAATGTTTGTCATGCCTTGCATTGTACTTGGCTTGGATATTCTCCAATTGTTCCTGTACTGCTTTATGTACTTGTTGAATTCTCTGAATGAACCTTTTAGCTTTATCTGTATCATCTTGTCCATGTTCTTTACCTGCTTCTCCAAAAATAAATTCCATAGGTGAGTTAGGCAAGTACCCCAAACATACTTCAAAAGGAGTGTTCCGAGTAGACAAATGCATGGCATGATTATAAGCATGTTGTATATAAGGTAACTGTTCGTCCCATAATTTAGGATGCTTGGTACTGTATCCTCAAAGTAGATGTAACATTGTTCTGTTGACCACCTCTGTCTATCCATCTATTATGGATGAAAATTTGTTCTCTTCTTCAAATTAGTGTCCATTAGCTCCCATAAATGAGACCTAAAATTTCCCAAAAAGAGAGAGTCTCGATCTGATATAATAGATGTAGGAAGTCCAAAATGAACCCATACATTAGTGAAGAACATCTGTGTTTTCTGTTTAGCTGTGACTTTTTTCTTGCATGGAATTAGAATACACATCTTGCTGAATCTGTCCACCACGACATATAGATAATCATGACCTGTAGAGGTGTTGATATGTATGAGAAATTAACAATGAATTTCCTCTAGTACTGTACTGCTCCTAAGAAGCTCTTGACTTTAGTGGAAGTAGTTGGCTTGGGTCATTTTACAATGACTTCTACCTTTGTAGGATCTATCTTTAACTGACCATTCCTTACAATCTATCCTAGATATACAAGATATTTTTTCCAAATTCACATTTAGATAACTTGATATACAACTTCTCCTTCTTCAAGAGTTAAAACACTGTGTTGACATGTTTTATACGATCTTCCCATATTTGACTAAAGATCAATATATCATCTAGATAGAAAAAAAAAAAATCATCTATTTAGGGTCAGAACACATCATTCATCACCCTCATAAAGGTTACTGGTGCATTACATAACCCAAATGGTATAACCAACCATTCAAACAAGCCTTGCTTGGTATTGAAATAATTTTTCCATATGTTGCCTTCTGCAATTATGATATGATGGTAACCACTTATCAAGTCCAACTTGGTGAAATACACAACATTATTTAACTGATCTAATATATCATCTATTATGGGAAGAGGATAACGATTCTTTACCATAATCTTGTTTAGGGCTCAAAAATCAATACACATCCTCCACGTGAAATCTTTCTTCGAAACTAAAAAAATAAGAGAACCACATGGAGAGGAGCTTGGTCTGATGATTCTTTTATCGAGAAAATCATAAACTTGTGTCTTTATTTATGCATTCTCAATTATTGACGACCCGTACATTCCAATGTTCGGAAGATGAGCATCTTGTTGCAAATATATTTCATGTTCAACCTCTCTTTTAGGAGTCAATCCTGTAGGTTCCTGAAACATCTCATCATAATTAGATATGATATTGATCAACTCTTGTTTATGATTTGGATCACAACCTGATAAAGCATTTGTTATATCTTCTTCTTTTCTTTTCACTATCATGAGAACAAAAGATTTATTTGTGCTCACGGGTCTCTTCATTTTCCCTGTGTTCACTAAAGAAACATTGGTTTTGATGCGATGATCCCTGACAATATATTCAACTCCATCCTTGAAAATATGATATTTATTTTCTTCTTGATAAAACACAACCTTCCTATCAAATAGATATGGACTACCCAAGACAATGTCACAAATTTCAAGAGGCCCAAAATCCAACTTGACCTCATCAAAGAAATTAGTTGTAATTGCAAACCTGATCTTACACTGCTTTGTTACTTGCAACTTAGCATCGTTACACACCCAACCTAATGGATATGACTTTTTGTGAGGTGTCTTCCTCAATCCCAACTTCTTAACAATTTCTTCAGATATTAGTTTAATTTGAGATCCACTGTCAAATAAAGTATCTAACTTAGTATGCTTGACTATAAATCTGACATGAAATAAATCGCTTCTCTTCTTTTGATCGATATCACTTTCCATTTTTCCAGACTAAACTTAAGAATTTGAATTGATAACTGATATATCTTTACTTCCTATGGCCATGATATTGGATTCATCTCTAGAATATGACCCAACTAGATCCTAATGCGCTGATGCAACAATATTATAATTCCATTTATCCTTGAATTTTCTTCGTCGTAATTCTGGATACATCTTCCAACACTGTGATTCCTCATGTCCCTTTTTCTTACAGTGGGAATATGTAGGTATTCCCTCAACTTTCTTCAATGTGGTTGATTTATTACTCTTCCATTTACCTTTCAATTTCTTTTCTAACTTGAATGGCTTCTTATATTCACTCACATTCTTACCCTTACTAGCCTCTAGATGTGTAGCTTGTACTAACACCTTATTAATGTTAGTAGGGATAAACATTAGAATAGTGTGACGAAGATATGAGTGCATGCCACCAATATACTTCAAAAGAGTTTCATGAGTATACAATGGAATTCCTAGTGATAATTCCTTCTTTTTGAATTCCTTTGTATATGCTTGAATATTCTAATCTTTACCCTGTCTTAGGTGTTGCCACTCGATCATTGTCATTTGCATATGTGCCAATGGATATAATTGTTTCCTTATAGCCTTAGTAAACTTATCCCGGGAATATATTACTTTATCCTTTTGAGCAAGATCAACTTGCATCTTACTCTCCCACCATATTAACGTAGTGCCACTTAGTTGAAGAGAATCTAACTGTATCTTTGCATCCTCATCCATGATCTTTCGAACCTTGCAATATACCTCTATCTGCTTGATCCAGATGTCCAATTTTTCAACATTCAATTCTCCATCATAGGTCGACAATTTGAACTTGATGTCCAATTTTAGTAATGGCAGATTATGCTCATACTTATTAGAGGACTTGTTTCGACAAGAATAATGTTTACTCGCTTAAGTAGAAACTAATGATGATGATGATGATGAGGAAGGGTAAGGGGGCTCTAATGGTCCACCATATTCACCTCCTCCTTCTCCTTTTACCAAAGATTCTCCGCTTACAGGCTCTTGAATTCTTCGTTCTAACTAATCTATTGTTTCTTTTAGTGATTGAAGTGTATCTCTGATATTTTCATGACTCATGGGTTGATATTATTCTTCTCATTTTTCATAATCCATCTTATATCTTTGAGATCTCTTTCCAATCTCGGACTTATAACTTGCAAGTTTTCCTTTACCAAGTTTGAGTTTTGATCTTGTAAGCATCCACTAGAAAAATACTTATCAAACCTCCTCTGATGCCAACTTGATCCGAAAAATCCTTATATGCTTATTAATCTTTAAATACATAAAATCATCTACTTGATCTTGGAAATAAAATGATCGCTTGACTGTATGCAAATTACATGTGAAAAACTTATCTAACCAATTCCACTTTAATGATAAAATGACTTGCAAATAATTGAACTTGAAATGAACAACAATAATATAATCACATACACAAGATGGAAAAAAATAGTTCACCTAATTTGGGTTACCTCTCCGGGTCCACTTCCAATAGAGACCTTCTTTTATTAGTGCTGACAAATTCTTGCATTTTACAATGACCTTTTCATATGTTGCCTAGATGCAGAAACAAAGTGCATCGTTGGATTCCTGGAGAAAATCGTGCAAAATGAGTATAAACTTCTCAAAAATATGTCAAGGTACCCCTTGGAACACTTTATGGTGTAGCCTCACAACTTTGGTACCCTCAAGAATGAGTTACGAGACTAAACTCTACATTCATAAGTGTCCCCAACCCTGTTCTGTGCACCTATTAAATAGGGCGTGGGCCCTTAACCAAATCCGACATTTGTGGCATGCATTAACTATAAGGTGGTTGGTTTCATAACCAAACTCGCACATATAGCTTGTTTTTTAAGATGTTGTAATATTATATGGTAAGTTGGGGGTTCAAGCCTTGGCGACCACCATATATTCGTGCACCTTTTTTTATTTGTTATACTATATATAATATATATAGTTCAAATTGCCCAACTATTTGTAACTTTGTTATATGGTTATATAACCTTATAACATATGGTTATGGTGGAATAATTGTGTTAGCCCCTTCGTGCGAACAAAGGTGTTGGTTATATTGTATACATATAGACCAAGAGCGAAGGGTCGAGGGCTTAGGCCCTCGACCCTTTGGTCACCCATTTGGAATTTATTACAAGCTTAAATATAGTTGAAACCATATGTATGTTAAGAACCTTTGTGGTGGCACGTTGGTACTGGGGGCTATGTTAAGGCTTATGGAGGTTGTTGTTTCAACTCCCATTGACTCCATAACTTTTACATAACTCTTTTCATTATAGGTCAATGGGAGGTCACCATGTGGTGACCTCTCATTGGCTTGACCTTGCCACGTGTCATTGAATAATTGGACCACTTGTGAACCACTTGTCAACCTGTAATTGGACCATCTGGAGGTATAATTTACCTATTTGGCTTCCAACATTTATGTGCCACCTATCACCCTTGCAGTGGTGACACATGACACTTTTTTTTTTCTCATGTGGACTTTGACTGCTCATAACTTTAGCATACAAACTCCAATTAAGGTGAAATTTGCACCATTGGAAAGTTATTTCCGAGATCTACACATAGATAGAATTTTCAAGAGAATTTGGGATGGTAAAATTTTGAGCATTATCAAACCATTCTAGACCTCTGTGGATGTTCTGTATCTTTCTGGACCTTTGAGATCATTCTCGGATCCTCTTGGATCAACTACCAAGCTGATTTTTTTAAAATCAGAGGGCCTATCCTCATACCTCACATACACAAGCTCTTCAATTTAATAGTCAAGCAAATATTCCCTAAACCTTGGATGAAAAGCCCCATTGTTCCTATTTTTAAAAATGGGGATAAAAACATTCCCTCTAATTATAGGACCATTATGATTAGCCCATTTTAGCCAAGCTTTAAATGGAATTATTTTGGAAAATAAGATAATCCTTTGGATAGAATTCATGGTAAAAGAGCTAAAGGCTAGGATGGGTTTAGGAGATATCATTCAAATGTGGACCATGTTGTTAACTTTAGGATCATTGTAGAGGATTTCCGCTATACCCAAACCAATATTTTTTTTTTGTTTTGTTGAATTTAGAGAAGATTTTGACACGGTTCCTAAGAAAAACCTTTGGAATAGGTTGGAAGAGATAAAAGTGCCTTTCAAGTTGAGGGTTTCTGCAATAAGGCTGTGTGAGATCGTTATTTACAAGTTTAAGAACATTGAGGGCTGGTCGAAAGAGATTAACTACAATTTTGGAGTCAAGGAAGGTTGTCCCTTGTCCCCTACCCTTTTTGGCATATACATTGACAAGTTAGAAGATTGCTTGAATGAAGCAGGTTGTGTCAGACCTACTCTCACTAGTATAGTCATCAATCTTATTCTTTATTCCGATGATATCATTCTTATGGCAAGGATTCCCCACAATTTTAAAAACCAGCTAGGAATCATCAATGATATTTTCTCCAATGTGGGTATGAATGTTAATACTGACAAGACTAAGGTCATGATCATTAAATCCAATAAGATCACCTATGATACCTTCGTATATGACAACAACAACTTGGAGTAAGTGACTTCATACAAATATCTCAGAATCAATATTCACCAGAAGCTCAACTAGAATTATAGCATTGATTAAAGTATTATTGGGGGATGAAAATCTTATTATGGGCTTGAAAACAATTGTAAATCAATTGATATTTGGATATGGGATAAGAAGAAACTCCTATTTGACACTCTTGTTATGCATGTTATTCTTTATGGATGTGAAGTATGGGGATGTAGTATCTCTCATGAATCCTGGAGAAAGATAAAGAAAATAAAAAATAATTTTATAACCTATAATCTCAAAATTAAAGAAAATGTGGCTTATCCCATCCTCCTCTTAGAGGCAAGCCTTTCCCCCATTGAGACCATGGCTATGACTAGATATCTAATGGATAAGAACAAGTTAAACAACATGGAAGACAAGAGGCTTCCTAAAATCCATTCCTAACCACCATTGACTCAAGCGAGGATGGAATAAAGATTCCCAGTCCTGGCTAAGCTATTGGGGAATAATGGAAGACACCATTTTGTAGAATAAGGATACTATTAAAAATATCATCAAATCAAAATTTAAGGAGAAAATGTGGTGTGACAAAGAGTTAGAGGAAACAAGAAAATTAAGGTATTATAAGGATGTAATCAACCTTAATCTAGAAGATCAAAATTATCTCTCTTTTTTGACAAGTGTAAAGAAAAAAATAAGCATTGTTAAGATAAGAACAAATTCTCACAAGCTCCATAGTGAAATTGGGTGTTGTTCAATTCCTAAAATGCCATGGGATGAAAGAGTGTGTCACCTTTTTCACACTAAGAAGGTTGAAGATGAAAATTACTTCTCTTAGATTGTCCAACCTATACCCAGATTAGATCTCAATTTCAAAATATTTGTCACACTACCAACCTTCCTAACCTTTTAACTCAAGAAAACTATGGTGATCTTGGAAAGCTTCTCTTAATGCTTTTCAAGAACATAAACAAAATTCTAAATAATTGCAAGTAATCCCTTACCCTCTTAAGGCCCGTTAGAACAATTTAGTCTTAGTAGATGTTAATCATCATAATCATCACCATATAAAAAATATTCATATAAATAGAATACAAAAAATGGTAAATCAACCTTGTAAATAAGGAATCAAGCAACCCTCAAAACTTAGTAACCATATGTTTGTTCTGTAACAATTTTTACTAGCTTTCAAATACAAAATTAGACCATGTACATGTTAAGACCTAATATTGGCTCATTACCCCATAATTGGGGCATATTAAATTAGTAATGTTATTTTATTTATGTCGGCTTTATTCCATTAGTTGTAATCATACCTCCTAGTCTCCTATATATACCAAGGAGACATTTTCATTTGGAGTCATCTTGTACTTGGACATTTATGTGGGGTAAAAGGAGGTTGCCCCCTCGAAGAGGATTATTATATGAAATTATCTGTTTTTCAAGGCGTTGAGTACTTATTCTGAGGTTTTTCTATGCTCTATTGATATTTGGTTCTTAACATATGGTATCAGAGCTCAAGGTCTTGGGGTTTCGCTGCTGCATCTAAGACACCTTGGAATTTTCGCTATAACTTGTTTTCTAGAACGTTTCAGAAGAAACGTTTTGGAGGAAATTTAGTAGACAGATCAAGGTGTGTTGGGTTAAAATTGCAGCTCCTGAGGCCTTATACTTTCGCAGATACTGTGCAATATAGGGTTCTGGAATTATCATGAACTAAGTCATTGCGGAATTTTTGCTATAAATATTTTTCTGTAACGTTTCAGACCCTAAAATCTGGAGGATATTCACATAAATTAGTAAGGTATATGTGGTAAGACGTTCATCTTCTGGGTCATCTTAAATTTGTAGATACACCCTGTGGAAGATAGGGTAAATGACTAGTCCTATTGACTAGTCTTAAGAAGGTGTTCCAGGTAAAACAATCATAACTTCTTCCTAGAGTATCCAAATTGAGTGAGACTGGTTTCGATGGATAGTGGACAGTATATAGTATTTTTGGTATGAGTTTCAGAATTTTATATCAATTATTTTGTGTGGGGAACTCTATACAAGTGAGATCTACTGGAAAGGCCAAAAATCAGCAAGTTGTGGGGAAGTTACCATAACTTCCACTTGGAACATCCAATTTTGATCAGAC
>ML797035.1:87198-104064 GCA_009831015.1 Picea engelmannii
ATGTCGATGCGCCGCCAGTGGGAATCCGTTGAAGAATCTGGGCAAAGTTGTCCATCATCGCGTTCCTTTGTTTCTTGAGGGCCTCCTCGAGCAACATTTTGATAGGATCTCCTGCTCCCTCATCTTTCTTTTCTTCCCCCATGAGCGGTCGTTGGGGTTTGCGAGGCTAATCTTGCAAAGGTTCAACCAGATCGAGCCCCAACTCCTTATACCCTGACCTCATTGGGGACATGCAAAGAAGGATCGAGAATGAGCTGACCGCTCTGATACCACTGATCCGGATTTATGTAGGAACACAATGAAATACATAAATACACATAAACACAGAGATGCATCAGAAATAAGACTTCATTTCATTAGATGTGGTGACTACTAGCCTCTGAACTATGGTACAATGAGGCTCGAAGGCCTATTATTATTTAGAAACAATGGAAAACCCTAAACATCCAAAGACCTAACCCTAGGAGATGAAACGCCAAGACTATGGACCCCGTTTGGGTAAGTTGGTACATCAACTTTCTAGAGACGTAACTTTGGCATACGATCTCTGTTTGACGTGTTCCATACCTCGTTAGAAAGATCTATCCGAGGACTACAACTTTTGGGTGAGCAACATCAATCTATGATCCATGTTGCTCCCCGTTTTCCCAAAAAACGTCGTTTAAGACCTCAAAACGGCTCCGGAAGTTCAGGACCCGAAAAACTGCTAAAAATAATAAACTGTGCAGAAACTAAAAAACTGAAAAAAAACAATGGTGGGGGTCCAAGTGGAATAGGTGGGTGGCCACCAATATCCACCTGGATTAGAACATGTAAAATAGAGTAATCCCACCCCATGTCACTCCAAGTACATCCACCCTTCACTAAAAACCTAAACCCACTCTGAAAGAGCACCAATTCCACATCCACATGAGAATAAAAAAGCCAAACCATGCAAACATGCATGAGAACTTGGAGCACATCTCCAAATATGATCATCCCAACCTACCTAATGAAAACAACCTTACCGAGATGAATACACTTACCATCATTACCAAAAAAGTGTTGTCCAATTGAAAACCTCTACCAGTCTCCCTCATGAATGCCATTAACCACACACCATGGGATGAAACCAATAGTCCTTCCCCATACTTAATTTGAAGGATCGCGCCAACAAAACAAGTGTCTTGCGCCTCCCATATCAAGTGGCAAGGGCATGATGGTATCAAGTGGCGAGGGCATGTAGTGCTTGGTCGATCACCCCATGGTAGAGCAAATTGATTGATATTTAAATGTACATGGAAAAAACTAATTTTAATATAATTATAGAGGTAATAAGTATCTTTCCATTGAAATTTTTAAATAACAGTGCTAAAAATTATAATAATTATCTAATACCAATTTATAWAAAAACAAATAGTGATTATTTTAAATAKTTTTTTAAGAATAATAAGAAATACCACTAAATTTAGAAAAATCTTTAGAAAATAAAAAAGACCACTAAATTCAGAATATTATTCTATTTTTCCAACTAAATAATTGTTGATAAGCTGTCAACWACACAGTATAATACCGAATGAAACTGGAATCCCAGGTACATAATATAGTGCAGCATATAAATTACATTTTAATATATATATATGATTAAAATATTGTTAAAATAGTAAAAAATATTTTTAATAGAGGTATGTAAAATAATTTTTATTAATATTATTTTTAGTTAATAATATGTATTTCTAAGTTCAAATTTACTGGATAGAATATGTATAATTTTACGGATTTTAGTAGTCAAACAAGGAATTTTAACACCAATCTAATCATCGATGACCGACTTGATTTCTAACTTAAATATCAGCATAAAATTAGATTATTATTATAATAATTTTTAATTATTTTTTAATATAAAAAATTAAAATACCTTTTAACTCTTTAATAATATTAATATTTTACTGTAAAAATGCTGCATTACAAACATCGTGCCATCAAATTTCCAACATTGCGCTTGGAAGCAATTAACCTGATAGGAAAATCGAATATGGAGTCCGTAATTTCGGAAATTACAGTTATTTCCATGAAATGTGCCTTATTCCATAATTTCAAATTAAAACTTACAAGGATAAACAAATCCATTTTTTCTATATCAGCAGTTGAGATTCAATTGCATGCCTTGGCCGCCATTAAATTGATTCCAGGTCTTCTTCACCGTTAAATCGCTGGGCGAAACGAATCTCAGGCCTTTCCCGCCAAAGGACGTGAGTTGCTCCATCGGCTCTTTATCCTGTACATCCTTCCAATTCAAACAACAAAGTAAGGAAACAGACACGGTTTGAATTTGAATGCCTGTGACGTCATCTTTAATAATTGAGATTGCTCCAAGAAAATGAGATCAAAGTTAAACGAGTTGCGTATCGGTGAATCGGCATAAGATCGATTACAGCTTATTTCAGGTTAATAAACAAGATCTAAAGAGCCACTTTATCCTGTAACTATACTGTACATCCTTCCAATTCAAACAACAAAATAAAGAAACAGGCACGGTTTGAATTTGAATGCCTGTGACGTCATCTTTAATAATTGGGATCGCTCCAAGAAAATGAGATTAAAGTTAAACGAGTTGCGTATCAGCGAATCAGCATAAGATAGATTACAGCTTAATGCAGGTTAATAAACAAGATCTAAAGAGCTACTGCATGATAAATGAATAGCAGGCCTTCCCTGCCAAAGACGTGAGTTGCTTCCTTAGTTCTTTATACTCGTTCGTCTCCATCAACCTTAAATAGCAGAAAGATACAGATAATTAATCTAAAACATCTCCGAAAATGCAAAATCTTGAAAATTGTTGTGACGCCAGCTTTAAGTATTGAGACAGCTTCAACAAAATAAGCTTAAATTTGAAGAAGTTTAATATATTGATCGCAAAGGTACGCCACTGGATCATCAATAAAAATGGTTACAGCTTAATGCAAGTTCAGATGAAATCTCAAAATTGTCCTTTGATCTTTGTTTAAATTTCTGATTAAAGAAGAAAACCAAAATATACAAAAGCTTCTGCGTCTGCAGTGATATACAAGCAGGAAGAGTGCAATTGGAACCCCAATTTGCACATAGAAATGTGAAACGATGGAGTGACTGGATTAATACTGGTAAAAAAACAAAATTACGGGCGCAAAAATATGTAAAGACATTAGCAATATGAATCAATCAGAGGCAGGGATTGTATCCATAGAACAGAAATTCGAGAAGTTATAAGGTATTAGAGCCTCTGTAGGAAAAAGCGTTTGGTACTCTTCTAGGGTTCCCACACATTTCTCTTCGCTGAAAAGCTTCCGCTGAATTCCAGGCGAAGTGACGAGAATGTGAAGCATTTGCTGAGCAGAGAGGCTTCTGCTGGATCTCTGCAGGGCCAATGCGTTCGTAAAGGAACTAACGTTAACGTTCCAACTGCTGCTCATGCCGCCGCCTGTTTCGAATGCATTTGATGTTGAAGGTAAGCTGGGGTTTAGTGTTCCGGCTGATCTGAGACTTTCTTTGGAATCGGATGAAGATTGAAATGTAGACATATATTCCAGAATGTGCACTTGCGCCTGGAGAAATTTCACGTATTTAGAGGCTTCCTCCAACATTCTAGCGGTATCGAGCTTGGAACCTAGCGGAATAAGTTTCTCCAGGCAACGAATTTTTTCGCTGATTTTCTTTCTCCTGTGACGAGCTGCAATGCTCTGAGGCTCCACTGAAACGTATGCTGGTTTACGATAAAGCAAATGCTGATGTTGTTTCTCGTCGGAAGATGAGGCGCTGGAGCAAGAAAGCCTAGGGGAGGGTAAGTTGAAATCAGACGAAAACTGATGATTCGCCGGAAAAACATTCCACGGTGAAGTCTGGTTGCTTCGGACGGTGTGCTGGCCGAGCGCAGCATCTCGCGGGAGTTTCTGGAGAACGTCTTCCAGAGTATAGCAGCCGGAGGTTCTTGCACGCTTCGCGGGCGGTTCTTTGCAGCAGGAGGTGTATAACTGATTGCGCTGATTTTGCAGTAATGCTACTGCTAGGGACTGAGGCGATTCTGGAGGTGGAAGGTAGTGGTTCATTAGTGGAGATGAGTGAGAGTCAGGGGACAATGAATCGAAAACACGGCCGATGACTTCCTCCTCCGGCTCGGTGCTCATCAGGATTTTTCCGTCGATGTCTCCACAGGAGTTCATCATGCTGCCGCCGAAAGCTGAGAGAGTACTATCTTCAAGAGGAGGCTGCAGATGCACTTGCACTTGCTTGGCCTGCACTGCCTGATTACCGTTACAAGACATTTCTCTACCGAGAATCTGAGTGACCAGCGCGGCATGGTGCTCTTCAAAATTTGACAACGCAGAAGACATTCCTCCTTTGAACTGGAAATTGGTTGAGTCTGGAAGGGATTGGAACACGGGATGCTGATGCTGCATCATTAAGTGTCGCTGCCAGAGTGGGTCGCAGAGCACGAGAGCAGACGGATGATCAACAACCTCATCATGCCAAGGTAAGCACGAATACCCTAAACATGAATTACTGTCATTAGCTGCAAGATTTTCTCGAAGCAGATGAATCGCATCCAAGGGAAGCTCATAGAGATTTGCAGGCTTCACGTCCGCAGATGCAGCGTGGAGGGGAGCAGCACAATAACCATTATGATCGATGCTATTGCTCAGTCCCCTCCCTTGATCCTGCAAACTCCCCATCCCCATTCCCATTCCCATTCCCATGCAGAGTTCCATGGAAAAGCTAGCAGTAAGAACAGCGATCGATCCTCACCCACCTCAAGAAAGCCCAAAGCCAAAACACCAGAACAATCCTGAAATCAAGAAATGTTTTAATTAACGTCAGCACATTCTTTAATCCAAGGATCTAACCATGAAATGGGCACTACGGGGAGCCAGACCGGCGTGAGGTTTCAACCACGCAGAGACAACGATGGATTAAGCCCCCGCTAACTAAATGGCAGAAGCCTGAGCAACAGATCAAACTCTGCTAACTGAATTGGCAGAAAGCTCAGGCTATAATACATACAAATCAAGGAAGAAAGAAACGACCGAAGGCGTACCTTAAGACAAGTAATGCCCAGGGTTCGAATCGCATGCACCTCTCATTTATTCATAAATTACACCGCCCAGCGCAGACTATGCGACGCTATTTCTGTCATTGGCGGCGCGGTGACATGTTTTCAATACAAACGGAATCAATCATTTGGCCTGTGAGAGCGCTGCCGCTGATTGGCAGCCTCACACCACCACTGTTTAATTAAAACACGTCTCTTTTGCCAAAAAAGAAAAACCACCCATTCATCTATCTTTGTAACCCTTCGTATTCTTGTTTTACCGTTACGTCCTGCCCGGAACCTGTCCGCCCAGACGCCCGTCCGACGGAACGATCCTTCAAATGCAAATAACGTAACGTTACACTGTCACCACGCCTAAGGCCTCCTGTCCCGTTCCGTCTCGTCTCGTCTCCATGCTACGCAATATTTATGCCGTCCCCCGCCTCCGCCGCCCCTCTCGCATTCGTGCTTAGGCTTAAATGATTTGAGCGTTTGCCACTAACGAGGTCATGTCAGTGGAGGCGTCTATTTATTGTGACGTCAGCTGATTATCGTTTGTATTCATATAATAATAATAATTCCTCGCGTGACGAGGGTGCCTGCAATCTTAATCAATACGTTGCCTGGAATTTGTTAATATTCAGAAACCAATTTTATGAGATTTTGTAATTTCTACAATTAAATTTATTTTTATTTTTTTATTTTTTTTATTAAATTTCACAAGTTTACATTGAAATTCAAATTAAAGATTTAATTAGAATCCGATATGGAATTGTAAATTTGTATAAGTAGAAGCTATAAGGATTTTTAGACACACATGCAAGGATTTGGGGATCAAAAACATCTCTAGGATCAGGTGACCTCTAGGATCAAAAACATCTCTATAGTTTGCATATGTAAGAGTCTGTAAGAGCCTACGTATGCTCTCCCTATGCACTCTCGAGCTATCTCGGTGATAAAAAAACAGCTCAGTGGTGTATTTGTATGAATATGAAAGTCATGCAAGTAACAAGATGCCAGTCCCCAGACCTTAAATGATCAAATAAGATTAGATTGAAAACAATGATTACGAGCACTGCTTATGAATACTTTAAGATATAATCTTCAGAGTATTGTCTAAGTCTGTAATATTTTCCGAATCTAAATATAAGGTGGAAAGATCCTTGTGAAAGTGGTATCAGAGCCAGTTCCTTATATGTAATATTCTATCAGTAATAAAAAAAATTTGATCTTTCACGACTCTCTGTATTCTCTTCTCAAGTTCTGATTTATTATGTATTTGAAGTCTCAACATTACATGTGTCCACAAATATTAATGAGGAAATAAAGTAGCATGGTGGGTAACGTTGACAAGATTGGATGTGAAGTGTAAGTGTCGAAAGTGAAGCTAGGAAGGCGTGTTGAAGTAGGCTAGTTGTCCCGTGTAATAAGTTGAGCTCTCTTGACTAGTACCCCACGGTTAGCCAACTACAAACCACTTAGATCCATTTCAGTTTCCATGGATCCCTCGGTGGATACAATAAAACTTTTTGAAATTTCTCTTAGCTTTAGTACAACCACTAATTTTTTAGAGACCGAATATCCTCGGTCTTATTTGGGTTTGATATGAACACAAACTCCCGAATTATACAGTTAAAGAGTATGGTCATTATCCGTTTCAACAATGATACATTGCCTCCACTCCACTCCACTCTCAAGTACTAAAGACATCACACCTACACAAAATGGTGGAATTAGACATGTCAAGGTACTCCCATCCGATCTCATTCGATTGGACATGAATACAATATCCAACTGTCTAGGAAAACAAATACCGAGAGTTCATAACCAATATGGTCGAAGACCATCTTTCCCAACAAAAAATAACCAGACCTATCCCTATCCAGATCACATAGATATTTACTCCCTTTAAATTCCCTGAAATTCATTCATCTGCCAAAGAAGTTCAGCATACATGTGCTCATATTCATATCCTAATCAAACTAAGGACTAAAAGGAAGTTGCACATTTAAGATATATGCATTCAGAAGAATATCTTGATTGTCTCTCACATGAATAAAAATTAAATAACCTCCATGAAAGAAGATTCCTTAAAGCATCAACGAATCTTATGATTCTTTCTTTACTTAGGGAAGGTTTAGCAGCTACTAGAAAACATCCCACATGAGAAGAGTCAAACATCCCACATGAGAAGAGTCCTATCTCCCAGGAAGAAATGTCCCTAATTTTTCCTTTGACAATGCTTTGAAGGTTTAAAGACAAAAAGGGAATACATTACAATGAAGTCATTCCCAGTCACATACATAGTGAGTGATGAGTGCAAGCTCATGAAATGGTCTAAATTTCAGGGGACTCATAGCCATAAACATAGATGATCTCCATTGATAAATGTTAAGGCTAGTAGAAGCAACTAAACAAGAGAAAGAAGAAATTAAGGAGATTGCTAATAAGTTAGAGGTGGTATCTCATGTACGATACCACAACTCTAAAAGCTACTTTGATAAAGGTAGATGCAATATTAGACTTCATGGAGAGAACATTTGCTAAGATCCATGATATACAAAGGGTAGTCATGAAGCATTCAAGAAATCCTGCAACATTATGAGCCTTTGCCAGAGAAGGCATTGCAAACCCCCATCCCAAAGAAAGGGACATAACATAAATAGGTCTCTTGACATGCTTGTTGCAGAATATACAAGGCATGAATGGGATTTCAGGGAATCTGAAGCCCTCCTAGAACATATCAATAAGGAGGTAGAATTCATGAAGAAGTGGCCAGAGGCCTTCAAAAAGGAAGATGAAGAAAAATACTTGTAGGTTCTGACTATCTCAAATGTAAAAACAAAACCAGAGGAATATATCCCTATGTGATCTACATCGTAGATAAGAGGAGAAAGTACATCTTCCATTGAAATCAATGGACTTAATAAGGTAATAAGCACAATGCCTAAGCATCCCATCTTCAATTTTAGGTGACAAAGTCTAGAGAAAATCAAATATGCCATTCAACTTCTTAAGAATTGGATAGGAGCCGATACCAATGACACCTTAACCCCCAAGTACATGGAAACATTTCTAGTTGTTGGTTTCATAGGGTTGGCTTAGGATTGGTGGAAGTGGCTTTCACAATAAGGAAAATGTGAACTGTTGGATTCTCCCATCGCAGATAACGATGTTTTGAAAGAACTAAGTGATCAATTTTATGGATCTGAAATCATACTTGATGCAAATCACTTAGGATTTTTGTACATGAGTTAGAGGCTAGGAAACTTAGCCCTACATAAACAATAATACCACTGTATGTAGAAGTTACTCATCCAATTTGGGAAAATGAATGATCCTACATATGCAAAGTATTATATCAAAAGTTTCCTAGGAGCTCTACTTGATGCAATAGAGAAATATTTCAACTAAAAAAACATTAATATACAAGGAATGTCCTTGGCTATGGTTGAACGATACATCAAAACAATAATTCATGAGCACTGTTTAGAGAAAACAGTCAACATATATTTTTAAAGGTTTCAACATAAGTTCACTCTTTCCCTTTATAACATCCCCCAACTCAACGAGGGAACATTACTACAAAAAAATACACATAAAACAACATTTTCTACTACTAAATAAAATCCTGTAGCTTACCAGCTACGATGTAAACACATATTCAACTAATTTATGATACCCATAATTAAACGCATCTACAACACTATATATGACCATGAATGTAGCTGATAACTCATTCACAACAATAATTAACCATTCACATATACATAGTCAAGCACAACAACTAAGTTCATGAAATAACTCAACAAATATATAAACACTTATCTTTTATAAAACGTTTGTGCAATAGACTGCTTGGGAAGGATGTTCCACCCAACCATAGTCTTTATGTTCCAGTTATAAACAACAAGTCACCCCCGAGATGGGGCTAGGAATCCAAAAAACAAGGGGTGCCTCTCACAATCCTTCATAGCTCCATATCACACAACCCACTAGTTTTCTCCTGCAACTATCCCGAATTTCCTCTATCTCTTTTCCTCTTAACCTTCCCAACCCAAGGAATGTACCCCTTCACTGCTCTCAGTCCATCAGACATCCCATTCATTTATCAGGGTCTCTCTGGCTTAGGTAGCTAGGAATCTTTTTGTTGGGAACTCTAGGGAACTCATTGCCAGGAAACCGTCAACAAAAACAACAACAAACACTTGCTAATATAGTACAACTCACCCAAGAGTTCACTCTTTAGCACCGACAACCTGGTTCTTCAAATTCTAGCTCCAAAATGCTCCAAAAATGATCCAGCATGCTCCAGAATTCACCCAACCTTGTTACTCCAAATCCAAAGCTCTTTTTTCCTATTTTTCTCTTACTATTCCTATAAAAATTGCATGACTAAAAACTACATGTTACTACCCATACAAATTTCCTCTCTTTTTGTAAGACAATTGACTGCTCAATCTGCCCAATGTTGATTGTACCTCAGCCCCATGCTCTCTAATAACTATGGGATGTGACTCTCACGCCCACCTTATGACATGTATTCAATGATTGGGCTCTCATACACTCAATCGAGAAATAATTGTTTTCCCCAAAATGATAGTAAAATTCAGAAATGTGGGTTTGAATTAATACCCATAAATTATTTCCCTTTAGACCCATCTTGGGCACTCTCTAGGCATTCCCCCTCTCTTGTGGATTAATAAACCCCCATCTCTATCCATATCCCAACAACTGGTATTACATTATATTTATTTATGATTTAGAAAATACATTCACATTTAAATTTCTTGGCGATAACCACATCTATATCTACATTATGCATTAATTAAACCAAGGATTATAGTGGGGATGTTACACCCTTTGCCGAGATGTTGGAGAAATGCCAGACTGGGGATATGGAACATATAATAGAGGACACTGGTGCATAAATTCAACCAAATTTCACTGCAAGTGGCATCATAATAAGAAAAAGAAGAAGTACTATACTTTCAAATCCATATGGGATCTAGACAAGATCAATTATTATGGTAAGTATAAGTCCAAGAAGCATAAAATAATTCCTTATTTGAGGAAGTGTAGTTCGCTTTCTAAAAAGGTTATTTATTATAATTTCCCTCAGAAGAATAAAACAACAAGGCTCTTTGTTTTTTTCACAAAAGAACTAGAGATCTCCACTATTGCGCTCCATCAGACTAGCTAGAGGGTGAGATTTATTATTTGGATCCGTCAAAAAATTTTGAGCATGATTTTGAATCAGATTCTATTGAATAATTTAGTGACATGGGATATTATACTCCTCTCGATCCACTAAATTGAGGGGTAGATAGTTGGCCCCAATTTTATTTTTGCATGCTCTTTGCTCATTCAAAACAAAAATCTACAGAAGACAAAATAGTAGAAATTAAGCAATTACTAGAAGAAACTCCTATTTCTAAATATGTTCAAATACATGGTATAAAATTATAAAGAGAAGGATTCATAAGAAGAATTTCCAGACCAAAAATAGTCTGTGTTGAGATTAGAACTACCCAACCATCATACGAGGAAATTTCTAGTAAGTATTCTCCTGCATAACTTTATTCAGCAGATCCTGACTGATCCAAGTGGATATCGGTGGCCACCCACCTTTTCCAACTGGCTCAAAACAGTTTTCAGACATTTTTGGTAATTTACTATTTTAGCAGTTTTTCGAGTCCTTAACTTCCAGAGCCGTTTTGAGGCCCTAAACGACGTTTTTTGGGAAACCAGGGAGAAACATGAAAGTTCCTTCGATGTTGCTCACACAAAAATTATAGTCCTCGAATAGATATTTCTAACGAGGTATCGAGCACCCCAAACGAAGATCGTATGCAAAAGTGACGCCCCTGAGAAGTTGACATATCAACTACCTCCATCGAGGTCCACAAACCTTTTGGATTTTCATCTTCCGGGGTTAGGGTTTTGGATTTTCCTTATCTTAAAAAGGACCTTAGAGCCTCATTGTAGTGATCATCTTCTTGCGAATGCGAGTAGCCGTCACATCTCTTCTCAGAGATAAGATGCCACCATTCTAGCGAGTCTTTCACTCTGTATTTTTACAGTCTCTATACCTTTATTTCATTAATAGAAATCGTGTATTACTGTATATATGTAACTCTTGTTATATTTCTAATATATCTCTATTATATTGTTGTCTCTCTTGCAATATCTCTAAATATTTCTGTGTTATATCTCCACTCTCATTTCATGCCAAAAATAATCCGGATTAGTGGTCTCAGAGCAGGTTGCTCTTGATTGTTTTTTAGTGCATGTCCCCAACGAGGTCCAAGTATAGAAATTTGGGTCTCGATCTTGTCTCTCTTGAGGACAATCTCTCTCGCACACCCAAGAAACCCTCAATAGTGGAAGAAAATAAAAACGACAGAGTAGACAATCCTATCAATCTGTTGCTTGAGCAAGCTCTCACGTGACAGAGGGACGAAATGATGGAGAATTTTTCCCACATCCTTCAATGGATTCCGATAGAAACATGTGCATCTTCATCAAACAACCACTTTGGAGGCACCTCTCCTTTCAAGGTACAAGTTAGTTTTGATATTCCTGTATTTGAAGGATAGATAGATGCATAAGCCCTAGACAAATGGTTAAACCTACTAGAAGGTTAGTTCTCTGTTCACAATTTTTTCGATAGAGAAAAGATCACCTTCGCACTCCTTAAAGCTCTCCCCATGTCAAACATTGGTGGGAAACTTATTGGGAGTAGAGTTCCACAGAGGAGTCTAGAATATATGGGGTCGAGCCCAGTTGGGATTTTTTTGTGGATGCAGTAAAGGAACAATATTACCTTGTTGACAACTATGAGGACCAATACATGAGATGGACCACACTACGGAAAGAGAGGGGACAAGAAGTTCTGTAGTTCACCAATACCTTCCATACCTTGTGCACTAAGATGGGTATCAAAGAATCTAAGCGACATCTGGTTCTAAAATACCGTGGGGCTCTACACAGATACATCCAAATTGAAATGGATTTTCTGGACATCTCATCACTCGATTTTGCTTATCGATATGCTGTTAAAATCGAGTAGAATTTTAAACACCAAAACAAACAGGATTTCGGATCTGCAAATCCGTAACAACCAAAGTATGAGAAAGACAACCCTAACAAATAGCTTCCACAAAATCCCCTGGCACAACACCAAGGAATATATGTCAAACATTGGTGGGAAACTTACTGGGAGTAGAGTTCCACAGAGGAGTCTAGAATATATGGGGTCGAGCCCAGTTGGGATTTTTTTGTGGATGCAGTAAAGGAACAATATTACCTTGTTGACAACTATGAGGACCAATACATGAGATGGACCACACTGCGGAAAGAGAGGGGACAAGAAGTTCTCTAGTTCACCAATACCTTCCATACCTTGTGCACTAAGCTGGGTATCAAAGAATCTGAGCGACATCTGGTTCTAAAATACCGTGGGGCTCTACACAGATACATCCAAATTGAAATGGATTTTCTGGACATCTCATCACTCGATTTTGCTTATCGATATGCTGTTAAAATCGAGTAGAAGTTTAAACACCAAAACAAATAGGATTTCGGATCTGCAAATCCGTAACAACCAAAGTATGAGAAAGACAACCCTAACAAATAGCTTCCTGAAAACCAGTCTAAGCCACAGGAAAAGAAGGGTCATGGGAAGACAAAGAAGGACATAGGAAAATGGTGTGATTTCCACAAAATCCCCTGGCACAACACCAAGGAATGTCGCTCAAAACAATCATTGGTGGCCGAGATAAAAAGCAAGGAGCGGAACCTTGATTCCGAATCTGATTTTGAAAATACTGGTAAAAGACAGATCATTGACACAGACCCCACTTCTATTGTCGTGAGCGCAACAATTCAACCATAAGAACCAACATATCCTGAATAAGGGGAGCATGTTTTTCATTCACAGATGTGGGTGAAGAGGACCAGGTTGCATTTTATTGTTGATAACGGAAGCCAGAAGAACCTCATCTCAACAGAGGTTGTCAAATAGTTGGGATTGTCGACAACACCACACTCGCAACCATACAACATCGGGTGGCTTCGCCAAGGAAGATATCTTCATGTTAGCCAGCAGTGTCGATTGTCATACGACATCCAAGCCTTCAGGGATGAGGTATTATGCGATGTTCTCTTGGGCCAACCATATATGTGGAGACGCCATGTTTTTTTTTAGTCTCGACCCCGTAGTGTCATTGTTTCTCTGAGGGGTCATCTCTACAGAATACCAGAGGTAGTTCTGACTATTGTTCCACCTAAACAGTGTCGCAAGGTAGTATCTCATACTGCAAAATTCAACTTCTTCACAATATGTTCAAAAGGGGAACAAAAGGACAATGCAACCTCTACAATCTGACCCCAAGAACCTTCTATCCAACAAAAGCAGGTCGACAAGGTTGCAACAAAGTGTAAAGATTCCTTCTGCACACCGTCCTCTCATGTAGCTCAACTTATTGAATAACCTCAGCCTCAACAGGTTTATGACATACTTCCAAAAACTGAGTAACGAGACGTCTCCAGCAAGGCAAGCAACTCACCAAGATTCAGATTCAACAAACGCTTTTTCCTCTCCCCTGGGCACTCAACACAATGGAAACCATTTCTTCATAATGAGGGAGGATTGATCCAGGTGGATATCGGTGGCCACCCACCTTTTCCAACTGGCTCAAAACAACTTTCTAGCAATTTTGGTAATTTACTATTTTTAGAAGTTTTTCAGGTCCTGAACTTCCGGAGTCGTTTTGAGGTCCTAAACAACGTTTGTTCGGAAAACGGGGAGCAACATCGAAGTTCCTTCGATGTTTCTCACACAAAAATTGTATTCCTCGGATACATATTTCTAACGAGGTATAGAGCTCCCCAAACAGAGATAGTATGCAAAAGTTACACCCTCGGGAAGTTGATGTATCAACTACCTCCATTGGGGCCCACAAACCTTTTGTATTTTCATCTTCCGAGGTTAGGGTTTTGGATTTTCCTTATGTTAAAAAGGCCCTTAGAGCCTCATTGTAATGATCATCTTCTTACAAATGCGAGTAGCCTTCACATCTCTTCTCAAAGATAAGCTGCCACCATTTTAGTGAGTTTTTCACTCTGTATTTTTACAGTCTTTGTACATTTATTTCATTAATAAAAATCGTGTATTACTGTATATCTGTGACTCTTGTTATATTTCCGATATATCTTTTTTATATTTGTGTCTCTCTTGCAATATCTCTGAATATTTCTGTGTTATATCTCCACTCTCATTTCATGCTGAAAATAATCTGGATCACTGACAGTCATGAAGTAACATTTCAAAAAATTTAAGGATTGCTACTCCAGATCAAAGATCAACATGAAATTATGAAAGCACCGAGTAATAAGATCAAAAAATTAAAAGGGTTGCTTGAACCCATTATGATAGAAAGGGATAATTCTTCAGATGAAGGAATGTCCAAATTGCTTGATGAAGCAAACACAATTTCTCTTTCCCATAGAGGATGTGTAAAGAAGCAAGTGATGATGCATGTAGAAGAAGAAGAAGAAGAAGAAGAAGAAGAAGACAAAACAACAAGAGAAACTAGAAATGGAGAAAGAGAACCCTATATGGGTTATACTGTATGAATGATTCTAGTTGTCAACTTAATTTTCTTAGAAGAAATACCATCCCTTCTTTTTACTAGTTTTAAACTTTGCAACGAGGAAGATTTATGGATGGACTTGTTGTAGAAATATTTGGCGAGACCAAATAGTTTCCTTTGTCCATAAATAAACCTTTCTTATTATCACTCCATGGCATGGAAAATATCAAATATGATTTCTTTTTAGGTTTTACATTTTTAGATCTAGTCTCTCTAGTGACGATAGATTATGCAGATAAAAGACTAGTTGTACATATAAAAGTCCAGTAGAATGAGACTCCCTTATTTAATGAAGGAAGATGTAAAACTATGGAGAAGGAATCGTGAAAAAGAGTAGGGTATGTACAAAAAGAAGTCCTCGCTGCAAACTTGAATAAGATTGATCCGAAATCGGATCCAGAAGCCTGATAGGGCTTGAAAAATGCTCAAAAATGAAAGTGCTCGTAATGCGACGAAACCTATGCCATTGCGTCCGTCTCGTCTTCCTGATTCCGGTGGTATATTTACTTCGTCAAACAGAGTCCGTATGGAGAAGATATCGAGTTCTGTCTGAAAAGTCAAACAGGCAAAAAAATGGGATGACTGTACAGTCCGTACAGTCCACGTGGCATGTCCGTACAGCTGACGTGGCGGCTCCAGAAGGCGACACATGGCAGGTCCGTATGGAGGACATGTGGCATCACCAGGACGCGACATGTGTCAGGTGGATTTGGTATTTTCGGTGTACGATTGGACCAGTATGCAGGTGACACGTGTCACCACTCACAGGGTGACACGTGGCAGGCTGACGTCATCGGATGATGTGGCAGCTGACGCGGCAAGTGACTGGGTTGTACGGCAGAAACACGTGGTAGCACGGAAGTCTGACAGGTGGCGTACGACGGGCTGATGTGGTACACACGTGGGCCAATCATAGGCTGACACGTGGCATGTTCTAATTGGTTGGTAAGGGTGCCACGTGGCCCAGTCAAGGGCTGCCACGTGGCACCCCATTATTGGTTGTTCAGTTATGTGTTAAAATTTGTTTTGGCTCGGCCGGGGGTCGAACTCGTGACCTCCCGGGAGCGAATGAACTCGCAACGACGGGCTAACCATTCGGGCAGCGGGTGGTTCTTGTATTATAAATGACGCAATTTGTATTTGAATTGGGTTGTAGTTCAATACGGCGGGAAAAGAGCCGGGGCTTAAGCCCCAGCCCTCGGCGGAATACATACGACCCTTGTTATGTGACCAGAGTTTACGCGCGTTTTGGTGGGAATCTTGGGGCGCAGTTGAAAGCCATTAACACCGTGGCCATGTGGCCTATACCTATGCCATAGAACCGAGGCTGAACCAACCATTGCGTGGGTTATTGTTATAGCAGTTGGACCGTGGCCATATGGCCTATACAACTGCCACGAGACCAGGAGCGGGAGCCTATGGGAGAGGGCCAGCGCGTAGGTGCTCGACCACATGCCGACTCATATGACCAAGGGGCGCGCACATGCAAGGGGCTAGCACCCAATTTGACCCTATAACTTTGCTAAAGTGGGTTTTTGAAACAAATTTGGTTTATTAATGCTATTTTTAATTGATTTCTTCCATTTTGGGGGGATATTGGGCATTTTTGGAGGCCAGATTCTTGGAGGAAGTTGGGGATGTGAAACCAACTCCAATGCTATATAAACCAGGCCTGTTTGAGGCCAAACACAGTCATTCAGAGCAGAGTTATGCTGGAGGAAAGCCAAGCCAAAGTCAGTTTGATGCAGGGAAGCCTTTGAGGTGGAGACGTTGTCGGATCGTTTCTGGGAGCTTGGAGCATCAGTTTTGCATGCCGTTTCTTTCGCAGGGTTCTAGAGATCTGGGAGAACAAGACCAGATCAGTATTGTAGCCTTTTGGCATTGCTGAGATGTAATATTGAGCACTTGAGCAGAAATAAATAAGCCTCCCCCACAAGGAAAAGGCCCGAAGACGTAGGCAAACATTGTGCCGAACTCCGTTATCAACCTGCATTCTTATGGTTTGCTGTCCATTATTAATTTCAGATCTGCATATGTATATTTGAATGTCTTAATTCTTCTTCCTTCCTCATTCTTTCATTAAATTCTCAATGGTTAATTAATCATGCAAGTTTAAAACTCAACCATAATCATTTAAAAGATCCAACGGATCAAGTGGTATCAGAG
>ML797035.1:104557-118397 GCA_009831015.1 Picea engelmannii
ATGTTTGGACCCACTAACCTTGATGAGGTTTCTGTTCAAGCTACATATATTGAAGCAGGGAAAGCAGGTGTGTCAAGGGAATCGTCATTTTCAAAGAAAGATGATAAGAGGAAAAGGCATGGTAATGGCAAGAATGCAAACACAGTGACAAAGAAGGAAGGGAAACCCTCTTGCAAACATTGCAAGAAAGAGGGACATGATGAGGACAGATGTTGGCAGCTGCATCCCGAGAAGAGGCCAAAATGGTTCAAAGGAAAGAAGGGAACGCAAACAGCAGCAACAACGACAACAAAGCCTATAGACTTGGGATCAGATTCAGGTGATGAATCCAAGATGTCATTGGTTGGTATGACAGGTAAATTTGGTGAAGAGATTGATTGTAGAAGCAAGTTATTTCATATAAGAGTAATAATGCGACACACTAAGATAGATACACTAATCGACAGTGGATCTCAATCAAATCTAATCTCAGAAGAACTGGTTAAGAAGTTGGGATTAACAACACAAACACATCATAAGCCTTACACACTTAAATGGATAAGCAATCATCATCAGATGCATATAGCAAAACAATCAACAATTAAATTTGCAATTTCAGATAAGTATGTGGATGAAGTAACTTGTGATGTAGTGTCATTAAAAGAATGTGGCATCGTCTTAGGTAGTCCATACTTGTATGATCGTAAAGCAATCTTCTACAGAACTAAAATCAGTATCAGTTCACTAAAGAAGGTCATGACTATGTGGTGCATGCTCATCATGTTAAAGAAAGTAAAAAACTTCAAACAATGGAACAGTTAACGAAGGCAATGCAAGTAAGCGACAAACCACTAATTGTTTCAAGTGAAGTGATAGATCTTAAGCAAGAACAAGACATGATTATTGAGTGGAAAATTAATCATAAATTGCTTCAAGATAAACTCATGTCGTGCAAATACTTCAAGTATATCAGTTCATTTGCATTGATTTTTCTGATGATATCATTAGCAATGTTTTCTACATGGGTGATAGTGGCTTCAGTAAAATGTAACAGGGTTGCAATGGCTAACAATATACTGTCAGTTGTCATGATTGTGTTACAGTTGATATTGATGAGACAGGTGCACAGGACAGAGTTCAGAGACAGAGGACAAGCTGGGTGGCCTATCCCGAGCTTGTTAACTGATCAGTAACCTTTTGGGGACCAAAAGGTCTTTTTGTGGGGAGGTGTGATCCGAAATCGGATCCAGAAGCCTGATAGGGCTTGAAAAATGCTCAAAAATGAAAGTGCTCGGAATGCGACAAAACCTGTGCCATTGCGTCCATCTCGTCTTCCTGATTCTGGTGGTATATTTACTTCGTCAAACGGAGTCCGTATGGAGAAGATATCGAGTTATGTCCGAAAAGTCAAACAGGCAAAAAAATGGGATGACTGTACAGTCCGTACAGTCCACGTGGCACGTCCGTACAACTGACGTGGTGGCTCCAGAAGGCGACACGTGGCAGGTCCATACGGAGGACACGTGGCATCACCAGGACGCGACACATGTCAGGTGGATTTGGTATTTTCGGCGTACGGTTGGACCAGTATGCAGGTGACACGTGTCACCACTCACAGGGTGACACGTGGCAGGCTGACATCATCGTATGACGTGGCAGCTGACGCGGCAAGTGACTGGGTTGTACGGCAGAAACACATGGCAGCACGACATTCTGACAGGTGGCGTACGGCGGGTTGATGTGGCACACACGTGGGCCAATCATAGGCTGACACGTGGCATGTTCTAATTGGTTGGTAAGGGTGCCACGTGGCCCAGTCAAGGGCTGCCACGTGGCACCCCATTATTGGTTGTTCAGTTATGTGTTAAAAGTTGTTTTGGCTCGGCCGGGGGTCGAACTCGTGACCTCCCGGGAGCGAATGAACTCGCAACGATGGGCTAACCATTCGGGAAGCGGGTGGTTCTTGTATTAGAAACGGTGCAATTTGTATTTGAATTGGGTTGTAGTTCAATACGGCGGGAAAAGGGCCGGGGCTTAAGCCCCAGCCCTCGGCGGAATACATACGACCCTTGTTATGTGACCAGAGTTCACGCGCGTTTTGGCGGGAATCTTGGGGCGCGGTTGAAAGCCATTAACACCGTGGCCATGTGGCCTATACCTACGCCATAGAACCGGGGCTGAACCAACCATTGCGCGGGTTATTGTTATAGCAGTTGGACCGTGGCCATATGGCCTATACAACTTCCACGAGACCAGGAGCGGGAGCCTATGGGAGAGGGCCAGCGCGTAGGCGCTCGGCCACATGCCGACTCATATGACCAAGGGGCGCGCACATGCAGGGGGCTAGCGCCCGATTTGACCCTGTAACTTTGCTAAAGTGGGTTTTTGAAACAAATTTGGTTTATTAATGCTATTTTTAATTGATTTCTTCCATTTTTGGGGGATATTGGGCATTTTTGGAGGCCAGATTCTTGGAGGAAGTTGGGGATGTGAAACCAACTCCAATGCTATATAAACCAGGCCTGTTTGAGGCCAAACACAGTCATTCAGAGCAGAGTTATGCTGGAGGAAAGCCAAGCCAAAGTCAGTTTGATGCAGGGAAGCCTTTGAGGTGGAGACGCTGTCGGATCGTTTCTGGGAGCTTGGAGCATCAGTTTTGCATGCCGTTTCTTTCACAGGGTTCTAGAGATCTGGGAGAACAAGACTAGATCAGTCTTGTAGCCTTTTGGCATTGCTGAGATGTAATATTGATCACTTGAGCAGAAATAAAGAAGCCTCCCCCACAAGGAAAAGGCCCGGAGACGTAGGCAAACATTGTGCCGAACTCCGTTATCAACCTGCATTCTTATGGTTTGCTGTCCATTATTCATTTCAGATCTGCATATGTATATTTGAATGTCTTAATTCTTCTTCCTTCCTCATTCTTTCATTAAATTCTCAATGGTTAATTAATCATGCAAGTTTAAAACTCAACCATAATCATTTAAAAGATCCAACGGATCAAAGATGGAGAGTATTTGTTATTCCTTAGAACATGAATCTATACTAACTCCCAATATCTTAGAGAAACTGAGAAAATAATGCACCTCTAATTCTTCAAATGCATTTTGGAATCGTGAGAAATACTTTGTTTCCCTACCTTACAATCCATTAGTATAGGTTGCACCACAAAAGGAATCAACGATGTTGATGAGCCCATCTAAAATAAATACCTGTCAGGAAGAGATCCAATATCTACTCAAAAAATGATTGATAGAACCTTCAAAAATCTCATGGGTTTGCATAGGGTTTTATGTGAATAAGTAATTTGAGTAGAAGAGGGGAAAGCCAAAATTATTTGTAAATTATAATCTCTTGAATAAAGTATTTTATCCAATCCGATACCATCTTCCAAATAGAACATCCTTACTACAAAATATAAGAGGAAAAACAATCTTTACTAAGTTTGATTTAAAATATGGATTTTATTAGATTGGCATTGTTTTAGAAGACCAACATAAGACTTCCTTTGTAGTCCCACATGGCCATTACCAATGGAAGGTAATTCCATTCGTTCTTAAGAATGGCCCATGAGAGTTTTCTAAAAGAATGGAGGACATATTCAAAGAATATTCCTGGTTTATTATCTAATATATGATATCCTGATATGTTCCAAAAATATCCAGGAGCATCTCAAACATCTCCATAAATTGTTCAAACTAGTTTTCCAGCATGGACTAGTTTTTCCACCCACAAAGATGGAGATAGGAAAAACCTAAATAACATTTCTATGGTTTTAGATAAGCAAAGGGCAAGTGCTTCTGCAAGAGCACATTTTGCAAATATTTAACATGTTTCCTAATGCTATCATACATAAGACTCAACTCTAGATATTCCTAGGCATATTGAATTATGTAAGGCCATTTTACATAGGACAAGAATATGACATCTTTGTTCTACAAAATTTCCTAAAGAAGTCCCCTCCATGGGACTCAAAGTTGATTGAAGAAGTTCAAAGGATTAAAGAAAAGGTAAAAAAACTTCCTGCATTATCATTACCTAATGAAGCAGGAACTTATATAATTGAAACAAATGCATCCAAAAAATCATGGGGTGGTTTATAGATTGAAAAGATTGATGATAAGGAAGAGGTATGGAAATATGCTTTAGGTTCTTTTAGGGGAGAAGAAATAAACTACCCCTCCAACCATAAGGAAATTATAGAATTTAAAACTATGATACAACATTTCAAACTATATTTGAATACTGTTAGGTTCCTAATCAATATTGATTTGAATATTTTACCAAGAATGCTTAAATCAACAAAGGTATTGACTGATAGTCATACCAAAGTCCAAAAATGGGCAGTATGGCTTGATAATTTCTATTTTGATATTGAATTCCAACTAGGGTACTAAAATTTCTTGGTTGATATGCTCACAAGGGAGCACCCACATCTAGAGCCTATTCTTGCAATGTTTTCCAAAGGAGAATCATCATCATAAATGTAAAGGAAATATAAAGGTAAGGAAGTTATGGCGAACATACTAGAAGCCACCAAATATGTGCATAGACATGGATAAACAAGAGTCCATAGAAGGAAATAATTATTCTCTATAGAAGCAATGATTGAACGAGAAGAGTTTCTCAGACATGTAAACAAGGATGTTGCTGAAAATTACATGTCAAAAATCCTTATGGAGGAAATCCAAAGTTCTCCTAGAAAATGGGAAATAACAATGTTTTGTGGTTTGGAAAGAGCACAAGAAAATATCTCTAGAGGAAGGTACAAGACTCAGATAGAATATGATGAGAATGGTCTTTGATACTATGATTTAGGATCTAGAACTTTGACATGGGACAATTATTCATTGATCAGTTAGCTTGCGACAAGAAAAGGTGAAGTAGTGGTATGTGTAGATCCTAAAAACCTCACCAGGAATCCATGGAATGGGTGGACTGAAATTTTTCTTGATAATTTTTGTCCAAGAAAGGACTAGACTCAAATAAAATATAATTCCATGCTACATCTACAAGCTGATCTAACAATATCAACTATATATCTATTATGGTTTAAGTTTAAACTCAGAGCTACTGGTAGTCATATTACAAAGATAGATTTGCCTGAATTCTTTTCTTATATGTAGCTCACTAAGACCCAAAAGAGTAATATTTTGGGTATGGTTCAAAGAGAAGCTGAGTTGAACTTAAAATTTAGTTCCATTTTTGAAGGTCAGTTTTTTTGTATCGCTCACCATCCTCTATAAGGCTCAGATGTTGATCCGAAAATGATCTTTTAAAAGACTATGGTTAAGTTTATGCATGAGTTATTTTACCATTTAGGATTTAAAGAGAAGAAGAAGAGGAAGACACTTAATGTAATAATTATGCAGCCATTATAAAGAAATCAAAACATAAAATAGACTATAAGTACAATAAACCATAATGGAAAATATTGATAACGAAGTTCAACACAAATTTGCCTATGTCTTCGGGCCTTTGTATTCAGTGGGAGGCTTCTTATTAATCTTCAATGCTTAAAACATGTATCAAAATTACATCAATTTGGTCTTTGATAGAATCTGTTGTGTTCTACTCTGTCTCAGGAACCTGATGCAACAGACGACACTCAAAAAGTGTTAGGATATTTAGACACTTAGGAGTTAGTTAAGAACTATTTGGTCTAATGTGTCATTAGGTAAAAGTGTGTTTCCTAGTGATTTTTTTTAGTATGCATTAGTATGCATTTGTAGTTAGGAAATACGACGGTCACGATATGTTCCTGACATAGAGTGATCCGACAATTCATACTCTCCTCGATCTTAATGACCATTGATCCATGGCTTAATACCCGATTGGTCCATGATCTCGATTGTGAGAAACTCTCTTGTAAAATATCTCTGTAACCTTTTTCTTTGCATTAATAAACTTCTCCAAGTGGTCGTGTTGGCTGGGGCCATGGATGTTTCCCCATAGGGGTTTTACGACTTGAAAACATAAGTGTGTTGATCTTTTCTTTGATACCATGTTCGATAGCACAGGTATTCCAACAGAGGACGAACACCTAACCCTAAAGCTATGGAAAGTGGGCTAATATGTTAGCCCTACCTTACCAACCTCAACTATTTAAAGAAGTGATCTCTCCCTCACTTGACACACTTGATCATATGATTTACCTTCTCCAAGTTGACATTGAGACTGCGGTTTGTTGCAGCTCTTCTGGACATCCTTCCTCATTCAATTTAATTTATTATTTTGTTGGTAGACTCTCATACTTGACTCATACCCGTACTGATCTTTCCTTTATTGTTGGTCTTGTTTCCTGGTATATGAAAACACCCCATGAAATCCATTGGAAATAAGCTAAGGATACTTCACTATGTTCGTGGTACAATTCAGTTCAGGATACATTACAGTTCAGGGGGGACTCCTTTATTGGTTGATTTCACTCATTTAGATTGGGCCGACGACCCTAATGATCAGAAGTCTACTGCAGGTTATGTTTTTAGCCTTGGTTTAGGACCTGTCACTTGGGCCTGTAAGAAACAACATGTTATTGCACTTTCTTCAGCAGAAGCAGAGTACCAAGCAATGGTAAATGAAAGTCAGGAAGCCTTGTGGCTTCGACAGATCCTTTTAGAGTTTGGATTCGAGCAACAACACCTGACTAACCTTTGGTTTGACAATCAGAGTGCCATAAAGCTCGCCAAAGACCTAGTTCAACATCAGCACAAAAAGCACATTGAGCTACACATGCACTTCATTAGAAAGATCATTCATGATCAAGTTATTGAAGTTCTCTTTTTCCCTACAAAAGATCAAGTTGCAGACATTTTCACAAAGTCTCTTACATAAGCGAAGTTTTCCAAACTTCGATCTATGTTAGGAGTTCAGGAAGTTGTCATTAAGGGGGGATAGGCTCTAATTCCTCCTTCCTTATCCTATTGTGTCAACATTGTAAATCCTTCAATCCTATCCCAAGTTGTTCTTAAGGGGGGATGTTAGGATATTTAGACACTTAGAAGTTAGTTAAGAACTACTTGGTCTAATGTGTCGTTAGGTAAAAGTGTGTTTCTTAGTGTCTTTCTTTAGTATGCATTAGTATGCATTTGTAGTTAGGACATCCGATAGTCACGATATGTTCCCGACATAGAGTGATATGACAGTTCATACTCTCCTCGATCTTAATGACCATTGATCTATGGCTTAACACCCAATTGGTCCATGATATCTATTTAAAGAGCATGGAGGGTCATTTTCCGATGATCGATTGTGAGAAACTCTCTTGTAAAATATATATGTAATATTTTTCTTTGCATTAATAAACTACTCCAAGTGGCTGCGTTGGTTAGGGTCGTGGTTGTTTCCCCGTAGGGGTTTTACCACGTGAAAACATCAGTGTGTTGATATTTGATCTAGTTATGTGAGTGGTTACTGAAGGTGTTCATCCTCTGTTGAAATACCTGTGTTGTTGAACAAAAAGGTGGAGTAGAACTACTGGAAATGGCCTCCAAAGATCGCTTTCTCAATGTCTTCCCTGCATAAAAATGGCTTGATCTTCACAAATTCTTCATCATTTTGTTGAATCTACTCTCCCAAAAAACTCAACTTGCTTTTTTTTATATAAAATTTGAGTTGAGGGTTGAAATCCCAACTTCCCCCCTCTTTCTAGGTTCTTTTTGGGCTCAGATCCAATTTTCTAGGAAACAATCCACTAAAATCAAGCCTAGATTTGGTAAAATCCTCCATATTTGGCCAAATCCAATAGATTTAGAACAACTGGCGCAACCCCCATATCCTAGTCTCCTGGTCATATGGTGCCCCTTGTGACTAGGGCCCTAAAATTGCAACCTATCCCACATTGGGAAAATTCGGGCTGCCACGTGGTGCTCTCTGAATGGGTCATGTGTCACCCCTTGATTGGCCTGAGCCACGTCAACCTGCCCAACCAATGTTTGTACAACCACGTCAGCGTCCGTACTACCACATCAACCTGCTCAGTCAACATTCGTACTACCACATCATTTTTCCTAGGCATCTGCCACATCAGTGTTCGTACTGCCACATCAATCTTTCGTACTGCCACATGTCACCTCCATACAATGCCACATGTTAGTTTCGTACAATACCACGTGTCAAATGTTTAGTGGTCCAAATCACCCCTGTAAAAAATGACTGACACATGGAACATCCTAGTGCTGCCACATGTCATGTTGATGTCATCATGACGTACTGGTGACATCATCTACCACGTTAGTTGTACGACCTTTGACCAGTTGACGTTGACCTTTGACCTTTTTCCTGTTTGGGAAATTTTTTAGATCACGATAACTTTTGAATATATAGTCCATTTTCGAAAAACAATATACCACTAGAATTGGAACGCCGAGCCCTACATGATGACGCTAGTTTCGTTTGAATCTAAGAACTTTGAATTTTTGGCCTTCTTGGATCCATTTGGATCACACCTCCCCACTAAGACATTTTGGTCCTCCAAAAGGGTATTAACCAAAAATCAAGTGCGGGATAGGCCTCTCGACTTGTCCTTTATCTATCAAATCTATCCTGTGCATCTGTCGCATCATAATCAAAATCAAAACAACCATGATAACTTAACACATATTGTTAGCCATTTGAACTCGTTCACGTCTTACTAATCCACTACCATCAATGTAGAAAACATTAGCAACGCTAATATCCAAAATATGACTGAATATGAACCAATATGTTTGACGAGCTTGCATGACATTAACTTATCTTGAAGCAAAATATGATTGAACTCACATCTTACAACCATCTCATGTTCATGCTTAAGATCAAGAGTTTTACTTGGCACAATTATAGGTATGTTTCTTGCATATTCTACCTCTCTTAATTGTTCCATTGTGACAAGAGATTGATTTGCTTTAATATGATGAGCATGCACACCATATTCATTGCCTTTCTTAAACAAGTGATATTGATTCTTTTCCCTGAAGAATATTGCTTTGCAAGCATATAAACAAGGGCTTCCTAAGACCATTCCACATTCATTTAGTGGCACCACATCACATGTTACCTCATCCACAAACTTTGATGAAATTGCAAACCTTAAAGTTCATTGCTTTGTTATGGGAAATTTATGATTGTTGCTTATCCATTTAAGTGAGTAAGGTTTATGATGTAACTTAGTTGTCAATCCCAATTGTTTAACCACTTCCTATGAAATTAAGTTAGATTGAGATCCACTATCTATCAATGTATTGATCTTAGTATGTTTCATTATGACCCTTATATGAAACAATTTACTTCTTGAATCAAAACCATCACCAATTTTACCTGTCAAACCAACTACTGTGATTTTAGACTCATCACCTAAATCATACCCAATTCTGTCGGTTGTGCTATTGATGCAAATTTTTGCCTCCCTTTCCTCTCTTTGAATCACTTTGGTCTCTTCTTTGGGTGCAATTTCCAACAATGTTCATCATCTTGCCCTTCTTTCTTGCAATGCTTGCAAGAGAGCTTCTCTTCTTTCATTGTCGCCGAATTTTATTTCTTCCCATTCCCTTTTCCTTTTCCTTCCTTCTTTGAATATGATTTCCCTGATACACAAACTCTAGTTTTCCCTGCTTCAATATATGTCATTTGAACAACAACCTCATCAATATTAGTAGTTCCAAACATAAATACAGTTTTACGAATATAAGTGGGCAAACCTCCTATATACTTCATAAGAGGTTCTTGCATAGTCAATGGAACATCTAACATCAAAGCCATCTTACGAAATTCATCTGTGTATTCCTTCATCGATTCTCCTTTTCTTAACTTAAGAATTTTCCATTCAATTAAATCCTTTTCCTTATATCACAATGGATAGAACTGTTTTCTAAGTGTGGAAATAAAATCATGCCATGATGGAAAAATATTACCAACTTGCTAAGTTCCATGTTGCATCTTACTTTACCACTAGATGAGAGTTGTGCTTTCAAGACAAAGTGATGCCAATCTAATTTTGGTTGCCTCATCTTTGATTTGCTGCACATTACAATATACCTCCATTTGTCTAACCTAGTTATCAAGTTTCTCAAGATTAACTTCGCCATCATACATAGGAAAAACAAATTTTACATCAAGTTTAAGTAATGGCATGTCAGGCTTATGTTTATGATAATGTTTTCTTGTAGAAGAATTTGAACTTGTACTTGAAGAAGAAGAAGATGAAGATGAAGGAGGTGAAGGAGGAGATTTTGGAAGGTCCTCTCTTTCTTCACTTTTGTCTTTCTTTGAATATTCCCCTTGAACCAGTCTCTTCCATTCCAAGTAATCATCTCCGACATGGCAAAAAAGGTTCTTCGGAACTCTCTTTCGTTTTGAGAAAGTACTTCTTCCGATGCCATCTTCTCACTTTGAGATGTCCTCTTTCTCGATCCAATCTCAGGATCTCCTTCTACAAGCTGTCCTTCACCATGACTTAGATTTTCCCTGGAAATCATGCATACTCAAACAACAAACTGTCAACCTGCTCTGATACCACTTGATCCGAAAATGATCTTTTAAAATACTATGGTTAAGTTTATGCATGAGTTATTTTACCACTTAGGATTTAAAGAGAAGAAGAAGAAGAAGACACTTAATGGAAGAATTATGCAGCCATTATAAAGAAATCAGAACAAAAAATAGACTATAATAACAGTAAACCATAATACCAAAGATTGATAACGGAATTCGACACAAATTTGCGTAAGTCTCCGGGTTTTTGTCTTCAGTGGGAGGCTTCTTATTAATCTTAAATGCTTAAAAAATGTATCAAAATTACATCAATTTGGTCTCTAATAGACTCTGTTGTGTTCTACTCTTTCTCAGGAACTTGATGCAATAGACGATACTGAAAAAGGTGGAGTAGAATTCCCGGAAATGGCCTCCAAAGCTTGCTTCCTCAATGGCTTCCCTGCATAAAAATGACTTGATATTCATAAATTATTCATCATTTTGCTGTATCTTCCCTCCCAAAACACTCAAACATGCTTTGTTTATATAAAATTTGAGTTGGGGGTCGAAATCCCAACTTCCCCCCTCTTTTTGGGATAAGATCCCATTTTGTAGAGAAAAATCCACTTAGATCAGGCCTAGATTTGGTAAAATCCTCCAAATTTGGCCAAATATGCCATATTTAGCACAATTGATGCAACCCCCAAATCCTGGGCTCCTGATCATATGGAACCCCTTGTGACTAGGGCCCTAAAATTTCGACCTATCTCACATTGGGCAAATTCGGGCTACCACGTGGTGCCCTCTGATTGGGCCACGTGTCACCCCCTGATTGGCACGAGCCATGTCATCTTACCCAATTAATGTTCGTACGACCACATCAACCTTCCCAGTCAGCTGCCACATTAGCATCTATATTGCCACGTCGGCCTTCCCAGTCAACCACAACGTCAATGTCCATACTGCCACGTCAACCTGCCCAATGAACTACCATGTCAACATCCATGCTTCCATGTCAGCCTTTCATACTGCCATGTGTCACCTTTGTACAATGCTATGTGTCACTTTTGTACAATGCCATGTGTAAATTTTATAGTGGTCCAAATCACCCCTGAAAATTCCAAAATTGATTGACACATGGCACATCTTGGTGCTGCCACATGTCATGATGATGTCAACATGATGTACTTCTGATGTCATCTACCACGTCAGTTGTACGACCTTTTACCAATTGACTTTAATCTTTGACCTTTTGTCTGTTTGGGAAAATTTTTAGATCGTGATAACTTTGCCATACAGAGTCCATTCTCGAAAAAAAATATACTATTGGGATTGACACAACGAGACCTACACGATGGCACTGGTTCCGTCCGAATCCGAGAAATTTGAATTTTTGGCCTTCTTGGATCCATTTGGATCAGATGTTGCCAATTTTTTCCCAAATTCCTCTTCCATTTCCTAAATTATATTAAGGATAGCCTCCTATCAACAACAATTATGATTATATGAATTCAATATGTACTTATAGAGAACCACAATATCTGCTTCAACAATGACATTTGAAAACCTATCAATCTTACAACTGAAGCAAGGTGGGACCCTATTAGGATAACACAAATCAAATAAATGAGACACATATCACTTTATTTCTGAAAATAAGTATTGTAAGGAGATTATAATCTATGTAAATATTCTTTGTTGGATGTTTTTCTGTGCTGTGGGCCACACAATACATATCCAAATGATATGTACAATATTTCATGTTAGTACTTTTATTTGCATCATGGGACACATGTTCAAATAGATTCAATTTGTACTACTTGTGTAAGGATTGGTTAATATTTATGTCCCCATATGTCCACCAACCACTTAAGGGACAAGATAACATGTGTAGTCCCCACATGCCCCGAATCTCAGTTAGTGCAGTAACTTTTGACCGATTGGCGTCAATTCTTTGTAACTGACTATTGATACTCTATCCTACATAATGAACCCCTCATTCCTCATTTGAGCATCAGGTCATTGAGTTCTATATTGAGGAGTATTCTCCCCCTCTACGCTCTTGAGTGACCTATGGGATCATAAACTTATCTCCTTCTGTTATTCCAAGAGTCAATGTGTAAGAGTTTACATATTCTCTCCCTTTGCATATTCGGGTGACCTATGGGATCATAGATATGCAGTCTATGCATGTAAGAGTCTTTAAGAGTTTGCATATGATCTCCCTCTACGCTCTCAAGCAATATTAAGGATAAAAAATAACTCAATAGTGTGTCTATATGAATATGGAAGTCTTGCAAGTATCTCAAAATAACATGCCGGTCTTGAGACCTTAAATGGTCAAAGAAGATGAAATTGAAAATAGTGATTATGAGCACTACTTATGAATACTTAAAGATATAATATGTAGAGTATTGTGCAAGTCTATAATATTTTTTGAGTCTGAATATAAGGTGGAAATATAAAGTGCATTTATGTAACTTCTATTTTTGAGAAGATGTTTAAATGGGTGTAAGTTAATAAGTGGAGCAATTCAACTTTTTTCAATAATTTTTTTTCTTAAATTTGTATGAATTTCGGCAGTAGTTATAGTTCCATCTAATTGATTGAAATTTTCTCTAATTTTACCCATTTTAAGATGACCTGTATTATAAGAAATTTTTCTTATTAGAAAAAATAGACTCACTAGAAATGTTGAGTTTGTTCATTTATTAACTCACTCCATTTAATTGTCTCTTTTATAGATATTTAGAATTTTAAGAATGAATTTGTCTAATTAGAGTGCTATGTTTCAACATTGATATAAATTTGAATATATTAAGATCTTATAAGTTGAGAAAAGAGATATTAAAGAGGTTAAGCTCTAATTTCCCAAATAATCAACCAAACATTTTTTTCAAATTGCAATTTCTAGTCCATTATAGAATAAAATCACATTCTTCATTTGATCAAAGCATGATACACAAAAAACAAGTACATGTGCATATTGAACTTAGAAGAGTAAAATTATATAATTAACATGCATTCCATTTCTGCCCTTAAAGATATAATTTTTATTTCTTGTATTTTCCCCTTATTTTTAACTTCTTACCACCCCTTTGAAAAAGGAGTCTATTATCCCACAATTTGTAATTATACCAAAGCCAAAGATAAGTAACTCAACTTGGCGTAACAACATGATATCCCACCACTGTCACCTTAGTGAGAAATACCCACTTTTAGGGATGGATAAAGGTCCAACCCAAGGGAGTCGTCCCCGGTGACCTAAAGGGCTAGGTAAGCTAAGGATGATGTTAAGATATACCCCCCACTCACTGGTCACTTAACTCAAAAAAGTCTATGTCTGAGAAATTGAGGCAAAGAATAGTAATGGCATACCTGCCCGGAACAAGAACAATACAATACAATATAT
>ML797035.1:118439-150848 GCA_009831015.1 Picea engelmannii
AGCAATTTCCAAGTACACGAATGATAATAAAGCCTCAACAGACAATGAACAATGTAAATATATGATCGTTGAAGCAAAATTACAGCTAGATGACGACTTATAACAACATATAGTAATTCATAACAACCATAAGAATCAATGCTCAAAATTGCGAGAAAAGACAATGAAAATGAAACATATATCAAGTAGATTATCTAAAAATCGTCAGAAGTAATTTCTGAGTGATTTAGCTATGGGTTAGGTTAGTGTATGCAACAAATTAGTGTGAATTAGTATGGATGTAGAAGTGTTTTACAACAACAACAACCAAATTAGTGATCTAGGGTAATTTAGGGTTAGAGATAGTTAGCAAAAGCTTGAGAGAATAAAATTTGAGTGTTTGTTTGATCAATCCTTCACAAGAGTAATAAAAATCAATGCCTTTTGGGATTATGGAGTAAATTAAAATAGCAACACTAACTTGGAGAGATAAATGATAATATTTGCCTAAGGATAAAGGAATAAAGTCTTGAGGTGTTGGCACTTCAAGGCCTCAAGCCTTAATTCTCAAATATGGAATTTTAGCTAGAGTGAAAGTTCTTTTGGGCTCTAGCGAATTCCTCTTCTCCTTGGACACTTGAAAAATATTTGCAACAAGCTCTAGATCAAAACTTCTAAAGTGATAACACTTTAGGGATTTAGAATCCTATCTAGAAAATATATTCTAAGCAATTTAGCAAGTGGAAAAAGACTAGAGAGAGGAGGAATCACTTTATGTCCCTCTCCTAGGGTTTGAGAGCAAACAATTTCATAATCTTAAACATGAAAAGGTAAAAATATACCACAAAATTTATAACATAAACAAATTTCAGATTTTTTACTTACTTCACCAAGAATAATCAAGCAAAATCCCTAGTTGAAGACTTTCCACCAACAAAATAGCCAAGAGACATTACAAAATAGCTTCTCCAAGAGGTGCACACTAGTTATTTTAGCCATAAATGCCACTAGGGAGAAAATTTCAAATCTGCCTCTTTTGTGAGAGGAGTGTTATCATGTAAAAATGAATTGAGGCTAGCCATATTTAGATGGGAAATCCTAGCCTATTTAATCCAAAATTTGTGTCTTTTCACAAAATTGAGCCTACTTCTTAATTTTCTCATTTAAAATTACATAATCCAAAATTTATATAAAATAACCCTAAAAGGGTGACATCATTGTTGGATTACTGAGAGGGGCGGTGAATCCGTAATGATAAATAATGCCACTTTTAACCACATTTTATATTCCTTTAACTTATTCAACCATTTTCATCAATTCATCATCAATATCTTAATGTATCATAAACATTAACATCCATCAGTGGAAAATAAACAATAATAAACACATCCACACAATACACAATACACTAATATTTACGTGGAAACCCAATGTGAACTAAAATGAAGGAATGCTTTTCTTATATGTCAAAGAATTACATTCAAGGAAGCACCAACTTCCAATTCCTAGCTCCAACCCCCTACTTTCCCAGGCTACAACCTAAGGGAAGCTTCAACTCCCCAATTCTCTTGCTCCAACCAAAAGGAGGCTCCAACCCCCTAATTTTCAGGCTCCAACTTGAAGGAAGCTCCAACTTCCTGATTCTCCTAATCCAACCGGAAGGAGGATACAAACCCCTTTCCTTGCCTTGTCCTGCTACCCTGTAATATAAATGCCAAATGTATATGACCTGTCAGTGTCACTGAATCAAATAACTTGTAGCTTTCATTGTCGCAACCTATCAATGTCAAACCTGTCACAACCTATACCAACCTTCTTCAAATATTTCCTATAGAACTGCAATTTTTCTACGCTACAACACACATATATTCACAACTCTCTTTACTACAACTCGCGGATGTCTGCACCTCTCTTCTCTGCAACTTGCGGACTACTACAAAACTATCCTATTTTCACTGTCACTGTCTCTATTTCTATCAAACTGTCACTGTAAAACCTATCATATCAACATGTACCAAAAAATTGTAACAACCTGTACCAACAATATCTAACAATAATGTCATCAACCAAACCAGATATAATCACCAATACTAATCACCAAAAGAACTCTCAACCATATGCACAATATCACTAGGATGTACATCAAACAAAACTACTCATAACAACTCACAACCATCACCCACACATGCCTCTACGAAGCATGTACCAATAAAAACCAACTACCAACCTGTACCATAAAAATTGCATCAACCATGCACAAAAGACATACTCCAAGATAAACAACAAAGGGCCTCTAGCAATACATCATACTATCCATGAACCGATACCATAAACCCTTACATCAAACCATGTGCTAAAACATCAATGTTATGTAGCCTTAAATATGTACCACTCATAAGCCAATCATATACCAAGACCACTAACAAATTCTTCTCACAATGCACCACATGACATAACAATATAACCAACTAAGTTCATCAACAATATCCTTCAATAGATTTGCATCAAATCATACTCTACAACATATACCATGTCTCCAAGAGAGCATATACCAAACCTCACAAAGTCATGCCTCAAGCATTCTTCACAACATCACTAAGATGTAACCTCATAAGCATATAGACATACCTTTGCACTATGTAACTGACCCGATGCTTCATATCTCAGAACAACAAACTAGCCTCACCCTCAACAACCTGGGATGAATGTCTATTTAAACCCCTTTTTCAAAATTTTCACAAATCCACGCCCTTTTCTCTGTAGCCTTGTGGATGTCCACGCTTTGTCCTTCTTTGGCCCATGGATGTTCTCACCCAAACTGTTCTACAACTCACAGATTCTTGTACGCAACCTTGTCACTATGAAGATCACAGATTTATGCACTCCTCTGTGCCTGCGGCCTATGGATGTATGCAACCTGTCTTTCTACAACTCGTGGATAACCTATGAAGCCCTGGTTCATTCACTTCCTCTGCAACTACGAAACTTTTGTTCCTTCAAACCTTCACTGCCTCAGACCTATGCTTTCTTAGATTTCTCAATGTATACCTACAAATAACATTCACAAAAGAGATATTCAATGTGCTCAATAGGTACTAATGGGATACCCTTTCTCTCTTATTTATACTCTCCAAGTAGCTTCCTTTAGGGGCCATATTCTAACTATTTTACCCAACTTCCTTCTTTTAGGGTTAACCCACTTTCAACTACTTTATCCATAATTAGTAAAATCACCACTTCTTGTTGCAACTAATTTATTTTTAATTATTTTCTTATTGCAACAACTTTACCCATGATTAACTCCTAGTTACAACCACTTTCACTAGTAAACTTCTTCTAGGAGATTCTAGAATAATTGACTTATTTTTGACCTTCTAGAGGCTTATATATTACTCTAAAGGGTTCTCCAACTTCACAAAGCCATATCTCACTAATCGTGAGGAACTATGTGATATACCACATATCACCAAAAATGACATGACATGTACTATCCATCCATGATAGTCTTACCTGCATAGTCGCTCATCTTCATGCCTTTATACCTCAAACAAACTTGATTCCCTTACCCATACCTTTGTGCTCCCAAAATTCTCTACTAGACTTCTCCAAGGGTTGACATCAATCACCAACATCACTCTCCAAGGTTTGACATCAATGAAAACCAACTATCCAAACAAACTGACTGTCAATCTAAACCAACTGTCCAACAATAATCCCCTCTAGGGTGACGTTAGGCTCCAAAAAGGTGACATTGAGGTTTCTTAGTGGGACGTTGGGCCTCTAAAGGCCAATAACCATGATACATGTGCCAAAACTCTATGCCATAGCCTCCTTCCATATGATATTCATCAAACCCTAGCCTTCGTCATGGTGACATCACATGCTAGGTGAGTGACATTCAAGCCTCCAAAGGCTAGTGTCCAAGTGGGAGAAGGTGGGTGATCTGCATATATTCTTTCTAGAGTTCCTCCAAATTCAATGACCTCCTATGAAATGGTGATCACCAGACTGCCCTAGATGTGGGGTCTCTACATCCATCCTTTGGTTCCAAATCCCCATGACGGTTTGAACAAGTCATATCCTCATGAATACCTACCCATCGGGAAAGGTCCTACAAAGACAAACAAGTACGCCCTCCAAGGGTCCACAAGTCACAAGAATCATGCCAACTAAGACACATATAATAATAGAACCACCCGAACATGTGCATCAAACCCCCCTTTTCAAACTAAACAAATGCTTAAAGACCTTATACAATTTATCAAATTTAGGTGTGGGAGGGGTGTCAAGGCATTCTATTGGGCTAGTCAATCCCCATGCCAAGGGTGTTTCCCAAGGAAAACCTATATAAACCATGCATGAGTATGAGGTGGAGTGGGGTAAATACTTTGGGCATGGTTTAACATTCCCGTCCACACAAGCCAGGCATGCTACTCTAAAACACATTCTTACTGATCTTTTGATAACCAAAATGTAACATACCCAACCTCCCAAGTTGGGGCATGCCGCCGAAAATATTTCATGCTATATATATACCCAACCATAGACCTCCTGGCTATGGAACACAAAAAATCTTGTGGAACATCATACATATATAACTTAACAGACAATTACATTATGCTAATATACAGATTAATGTGTAAATAACAATAAGCCGACACATACAACATATACAGGAAATACTTATAAATATCGGACATGTACAAATACACAACATGTAAATGAACATAGAAATGGTACTTATATTTTTGTAGGAGACCACCAACTACATGCAAATCTTCCATAAACCTCCCAACCATAGACCACTCTGCTCACCACTCTCAACAATGGGTCACCCCTGAGCTGGGACTAAACTCCACCCAGGTAAAGGGAGTCCTAGGCTAGGCTGAGACAATGGGATGGTACACAGTAAATCACGAAGGATTCCCTCCCATGAGCTAATTATACACACATCCTACAACCTCTCGTTCCCCACATGCCTATCCCACCCTAGGAAGTGTTACCATTCTCTGCTCAATATTCCTTTGGCTGCCCCACTTCCCTTCTAGGTCTTTAGCAACAGGTCGAATAGGAATTCTCAGAGAACTATAACTGTTGTTGGGCTCCCTCCAAGAGAAATCACTTCCCCAACAAGCTCTCTCACCTCGAGAGAGTTTCTCATAGGATTGACAACCTGCTTCTTCTTTCCCAGCTAACTCTCTCACCTGGAGATAGTTTCTCATAGGCCCGACAACCTATTTCTTCAATCCAGCTCCTTATCAATTACAACAATAGCCTTCAACTAACACACAGGTGATGGAAATAACCAAAAACATGTAAGGACATAGAATATGACATCAAGCCATGCTTAGCCAAGGAACTATGTTGGCAACAACAACCAACCATTAAGTCACAATATGGGTGCAATAAAATATAGGTGTGTCGGGCTTCAGAGGAAATACATAGGATAACTCAAGTATAACTACAAGTTCCAGGGGTGTGTGCATGTTCAGAGGTCGATAATGGAGGTCATGGCTCAGTGTGTGAGTGTGTTCATGCATGGGAATAATGGAAATAATGGAAGGAACCCCCCGAAATAACAAACTTTCCCAAATAAAACTGCATGATCCAAGATTGACACATGGCTCCCTTGGAGTTCGTTTCCTCTCCACTTGTAGTTCATTCCTTTTCCCAAAATAACTTAAGATAACATGAGTTATACCCAACCTTAGTATTTTAGGAAATACAATACAATATTCCCTTGGATTTAAGCCCTCAATCTTATCCCTTTTTTCCAGTCTCTTAGCCCCTCTCCCTTTCCCTACCTAGTAGAGCTTAGTCCCCCATTCTCTTTTATTTTGGTTGGTCTACACACAACGATGTATTTATATTAATGATATGATTATTTACATATACAAAAATAGGCTCATTGGCCTGTAGCATCTAGGCTCTCCGGCCCAATCATCACATAAGCCTCCTAGCTTATAATCACTTAGCTCACCAGCCTATAAAACACGTTACATTTACAATTACAACTGGTGCTCGGTCTTGGGATATTACAATCCCCTCCCATTAGTTTTTCACTATCCTCAGTGAAACTTGTTTATACATGTACAATTCAAATTCTTCAAAAAGCTCCAAGCTTTAGCTATTGGAATCTTGTTATCCAATTGGTGCTCTACTTTCCAGCACCAATTTTGATATTCATACTGTAGCTGGAAGTCAGTTTGTCTATTCCATAGAGCTTCTTCTGGAAATAATTCATGTCACTGTTCCATTTGACACACCCTTGTTTCACTCACCCTTCCAAGATCATGCATCCCTTCACTGTTACACAATCCTTCAGTGATCCATCTTGCTAAGGCTTTCACACATAAGGAGAGCACCAACCCATTACCAGAACCCCACGAAGGTTCTACAATTATATGGATTTAGTGTCCTCACCATTAGTTGTTCTTTCCCAACATTCCAACTTTAATTAATATCATCTCATCTACATCACACACATGCAGTTATCATGAGAGAACATTATAAAAATTCTATTTTAGAAATCAAATTAATTTCATAAGGAATTCAATTTTTCCCAAAATATGAAATTCTATTTCATAATTTTTCATTGTTGTTGCAATAATAGGATGTGGTCTTCCTTCTGGCTTTCAACAAGCACCATGTTGAATACCATTTTTCTTGCAATGATTCTATCTTTCATTCAACCAACAAATTGTCAGTATTTAATGCACATCATACTATCATTGAAATATGTAAAAAACTATTATAACATGATCTTAGAATTGTCTACACTGATCAATTCAATCACAGATACAAACAATTAATTAGATAGAATGAATTATCATTCTATGCATACGCCTGCTCATAATTAATATCAGTAAGTTCATTACTTCTTTTTTTGAATAAAAAACTTCCTGTAGTCAATGCTCATGTGACTACTTGACTTGCAAATTTCATGTTGCAATGTCTAACAACTCCTAAAATGTTCTCAACTCCATGAGTTAGCAACATTTCAGCCGTTAGTAAAATTATTTCCATGCAATAATATATATGCATGCACTCACAAAACTTATTCAACAAATGCATTTAAGTATACAATTCTATCATATATGAGCGAAACTCTGCCACTTACTAGGCCTGAGTAAAAATATCAATGCATATCTATTCAATGCACCTTTGCATTGATTTTCAGAATGATCCTTATCTAAGTCATGTATCTCACCATCCATAAATTGGAAAACTGGCTAATGTCTTGACACATTCTCCACACACTTCCTATTGTCTTCCTGATTATTTGGATGCCTTCCTTTTCAACTCGAACACTACACCAAGAATATAATTTGTGGTGTGCATTAGTGTTAGAAAAAAGGTTGCAGTCCAAGCATTATTTAAAGGTAGGAAGCTCATTGGGTATTTGTGTGGTACATAACCTTTCTATATCCATACCTTTCCATATCCAACCATGTCCTAGTCTCATACATGACTATCTTTCCTGGCATCATTCCTATAACAAGTTATTAAAATCTCCTTTCATACTCATCAATGGTCATGCTCCCCAGTTTGAGTTCAAAGAACTCTTTCATTTTCTTTTCATAATACCTCTTGGTTAAGTATTTCTTCTCAAAATGCTTCTTGAATTCCTTCCATTTAACATTCTTCTCTCTGATGTACTACACTTGCACAAGATGATCCCACCACATGGGTGCCTTTGCTTTCAACTGATAAATAGAAATTCTTCCTTCCGCATGAGAAGAATAATTATGCAGTTGGAAATATTTTCTCATTCCTAGCAGCCATGTCTCAACATCTTCATCCTTCTTGTGTTTTGCATCAAAGGTAAGAGGTTTGATCTTATTCATTTCTCCTCTCAGTTCATCCACCCCAGATATCTTATGATGCTTCCTGACAGGGGATGGAATTGAACTGCTGTGTGCTCTTCTATTGGAATTACTTTGTGAGTGATTTTGATTTATGTTACCACTCCTTGATCTTCCTTTTCCCTCAGGGGTCCCGTGGCTTCCTGATTTCTTGGAGCCACTCTCCTTATCCAAATACTTTTCAATTATGTCCAGTATCCACATTAACTTCATATTGAAGTCTTCCTAATTCTCTTTTTCTTTCATAAGCCTCTCATTACCATCCTTGTGACTTTGGACATCTTTCGACAAATTTCTAATGGTATCTACTGTATTCATGTTATCATCCTTTCCTTCTCCATGTCCATTGGATTTTGTTCCTTCAACTCCCAAATGGAAATACATTCCTCTAATATCATCTTACTAACTATAATCCTCTTGTGCATCCTCCATATCTCTACACTCTATGATTATTCTTTTCTGCGTGACAACTGTTAACTCTGAAAAATGTGCAACCAACAGAACTTTGTCAGGCTAACTGTCTAAAAAATTTCATGAAAACATGAACCATTTTGGTTCAATAATATATATCAGAATTATTTCTACTGATTTCCTAAGAATTTGACTATCCAAATCTAATTTTTGGGCAAACAGTTATATTATACTGTTCAATACCTTTCTAATGCTTTCTTTCATGCTCAAATATGAGTCTTGGGCAGTGAGTTATGGATATTTGAAAATTGTCTTTCTTGTGAAGTTGATATTTGAACAAGTGATCTTCTTCTGGAGATGAATTTTGTTCTCAGAATCATGATGGATCATATTGTAAGGTACACAGGCCTTCTTTACATCTTTAGGTGTAGATTCGTACAATTCAGGTCCCCACAGACTCCTTCTCTAATCCCCCTTTTGTTTTGAAAACAATTTCTGGGCACTAGCTCTTTTTCTTTGGCCCCCAATCTCATGCGACCACGGGATGTGACCAAGCACTAGGATGATAGGCACTTATCCAAAGCTTCGAGACTTCGGGGCTCTGGAATTTTATAGGTTCTCATACTCCAAACTTCCAATACCCCTAAGTGTTGAATTGGAAAACTCACGAAGAATGGTGGATCGACGGTCCACAAATTCCCAGCATCCAACGACTGCGATCCATTACAGGACTCTGGGATTCAGTATTTTTCAAAGCACCACTCCACATATATGTTGGAATTCCAGACCGACAAACTCCCAAACAAAAAATCAACGGAATGCACCTTCTCATTAACCAATGGACACAATCAACTCTGGGACTCTGAGCTTCAGGAGTTCCGAACTGCCCACACTGTCAATCCTTCTGGAGTGCCAAGTCTCCAGACTATAGGATCTGCTACCACGTATCCTCTCCCAATCAATAACTAGAATCTTCTCTATAACTACGGGCTTCATGGATTTCCAAATAACCTCTCCACAGATCTCTCTCAGTGTCGAATTACCAGATATCCTCTCCTTCCTCCACGTATCATCTCTCGATCAATGATTGAGATTAAATCTGGCCTTCAAGAGTTCTTGACTCAAATCAACCTGCAACTCAATTCCTCCAGAGTACAAAGTCTCTGGACCTTGGGATCTAGAGCCACGTGTCCACTGTAATCAATGGCTGAGATGGAATCTGACTTTCATACCTTCGGGAGTCCTCGACCCCAACTTATTATGCTTTAAATCCTCCAAAGTTCCAAATATCCAGACTAAGGGATCCATTTCCATGTGTCCTCTCTCGATCAACGGTGAGGATTTACTCTACTCTTCGAAGCTTCATGGGTTTCACCTTCATCACACTTCATCCCTTCCGAACGTCGAATTGGCGAACTCCCAGAGTGTTCATCAGTAACTAAGAACCAAGGGGTGCTACGTGGCAGAAAATAAGGAACATACACGTGGCCCTATCTGACGGGTGACATGTGTCATATACTAACTGGCACGAATGGTATTTGAAAAACATGGAACACGATGGCACATGGAAAGCATCAAGTGTGTCCATGTCACCCTAGGTGACATCAACAGGCCATGTCACTCCGATGCTTCACAACTTCAGGACTTCAGGACTTCAGAACTTCGAGACTTTGGGACTTCGGGACTTTGGGACTCCGGGACTTTGGGACTTCAGGAGACTTCTCCACACTACACCAAAAATTCCCTGAATGTTGAATTGTCGAACACGAAAGGTCCAGTTTGACTATGGAGTTAGGGAATTCAGGATATTTCCCTCCTGGAATCTTGTGAACTCGCTTCTCCCAGAGTGCCAAACCTTTGAACTTCTGTGAGATCTACGACTCACATTTTCTTGCACGTAGATTTGACCAATGGGATCTAATATTCACCACTGCACCTCACCTCCCGATATTTGCATGATCTAACAACTCTGATCTTTCCTTGGAGAAATCTAACAATCAAGCACTTCTCCCAGTGATCTACAATGTAGATCCACTCTGGAACTTCGAAGATCCAAGTATTTTTCCTCTTTTACGACAAATAACTTCAAACAACCATAGTGGTGAAGTTCAAAGGACTTCAATGCTTAACCACCATGATCCTTTTTACAGATATGATGGTTGTGAAGGGTCTGTCTTCTCCCAAACAAATCCTATGGCTCAAATTCGATCTTGTGGTTATCAACCACGATCGCTGTGGTAACTTATCCACTACTTCTCTTGAGCTTTCCATTACCACCCAGGTGTTCTCTCAGTGCCCTTATGGCACTCTGTAACTTCCATTTACTCATAGATGACCCATCTAGGTTTAATGTTGAAACCATGGGCTTTGATAACATTTTGTAACGTCCTTGACTACCCAAGATAGGCCATGCTACTTTAAAACACATTCTTACTGAGCTTCTGATAACCAAAATGTAACATACCCGACCTCCCAAGCTGGGACATGCCATCGAAAATATTTCATGCTCTATACATACCCAACCATAGACCTGCTAGGCTATGGCACACAAAAACTGTTGCAGAACATCATACATATATAACTTAATAGAAAATTACATTATGCTAATATACAAATTAATGTGGAAATAACAGTAAGCCTACACATACAACATATACATGCAATACTTATAAATATTAGACATGTAAAAATACACAACATGTAAATGAACATAGAAATGGTACTTATCTTTTTGTAGGAGACCACCAACTGCGTGCAGAAATTTCATGAACCTCCCAGCCATAGACCACTCTGCTCATCACTCTTAGCAGTGGGTCACCCCTGAGTTGGGACTAAACTCCACTCAGGTAAAGGGAGTCCTAGACTAGGCCAAGACAATGGGATGCTACATAGTCAATCAGAAAGGATTCCCTCCCAAGAGCCAATTATACACACAACCTACAACCTCTCATTCCCCACATTCATGTCCCACCCCAGGAAGTGTGCCCCTTCTCTTCTTAATAGTCCTTCAGCTACCCCACTTCCCTTTCAGAGCTTCAACAACAGGTCGGAAAATAATTCACTTCTTCTTTCCTAGTCAACTCTCTCACCTGGAGAGAGTTTCTCACATGCCTAACAACCTTCTTCTTTAATCCAACTCCTTATCAATTACAACAACAACCTTCAACTAACATATAGGTGATGGAAACAACGATAAACATGTAAGGACATAGAATATGGTATAAATCCATGCTTAGCCAAGGAACTGCATTGGCAACAACAACCAACTGTTAAGACACAACACAGGCTCATGAAAATACTGGTGCGTCGGGATTCACATGAAATACACAGGATAACTCAAGTATAACTGCGGGTTCCAGGGGTGCGTGCATGTTCAGAGGTTGATAATGGAGGTCATGGCTCATTGCGTGTGTGTGTGTATGCATGGTAAGAATGGAAAGAATGGAAGGAACCCCCCGAAAGAATGAACGTTCCCACATAAAATTGCATGCACCAAGATTGACACATGTCTCCGTTGGAGTTAGTTTCCTCTCCACTTGTATTTCATTCCTCTCCCTAAAGGAACTTAGGATAACATGAGTTACACCCAACCTTATTATTTTAGAAAATATAATACAATATTCCCTTAGAGTTAAGCCCTGAAGCTTAGCCCTTTTTGCTAGCCTCTTAGCCCCTCTCCTTTTCCCTACGTAGTGGAGCTTAGTCCCCCATTCTCTTTTATCGTGCTCAGTCTACACGCATTGATGTAATTGTATTAATGATATGAGTATTTACATATACAAAAATAGGCTCATTGGCCTATAGCATCTAGGCTCTCCGGCCTAATCATCACATAAGCCTCCTAGCTTATAATCACTTGCCTCACTATCCTATAAAACATGTTACATTTAGAATTACAATTGGGGCTTGGTCTTGGGATATTACAGATAGGGTTCATGACATACAAGGGTTTGTATTGTTTCGTTTATGGGTACCTTTATAGAGGGTGTGTTGCACCTTCATTTTCAATGTGACCTTTTTCTAAGCTCATTTATTGCAATTAATTAATTAAAGTCCAAAACAATTGGGTACTATAAGACATGGAAATAAAAGAGTACCGCAATGTCACTTGAAGCTAGAGGTACACAGAGTGCCATATGCATGGAAAGAAAGGGACACCACATATGTATACACACCTCAACAAGCAGAACATATATATAATGTGAGTTTGATTTTGCAGGTCTTTCAATTATTTTAGGATAAACATTTCATTGTTCTCAATACCTCTTGTGTGAGCATCTAGAAGATTATGATTTGGATTTTATCTTTTTAAGGATAAATTTCCCTATGGGCCTTCAACCCCTTCTTCCCATGAAATGAGGTCCAATTCCTTGTTAGGTCAGTGCACCTGAAAATCCCAAAATATGAGGAGACAAAAGGGAAGAAGTATGGAAAGTGTTAAGTATGACTGGGAATGCTACGATGAGTCTTCAAGGAACCCCATAATAGCACCCTATTCCTGAGGGTGACCAACTTACTAGGAAAAAATGACACCCACCAAGGTTAAATAAGGAAAAGAGTATATTTTCCAAACAAATGTTCTGTAATCAAGAAATAATTCTTTGCAACATGTTCAAATGGTTCAATTATTAGGGTGACACTTACCATGATACCGGACTTATTACCTTATGAAGCAAGGCTTGTTGTCCTCTAGGGCCAGGCTAGTCTGATGGATGTTTCTCTACTACTGGTAATGTATGGTGGTGCATCAATTTATACGAGGGGCCTTGTGGGGATATGGTAGTCAATATGGTTCTTGGTACTCCATGTCTTCTACCTGTGGGGCTTGAGACATTATCTCCATAGTTACCCCTAGTGCGAGGGGGTAACATCAGGATCCTACTCGGGGACATGTGACCATTATAGAGCACATGAGAACCCGTGCTAAGTTTGGTACGTCCCGTTCCTACAAACTCAAGAAAATTTGTTAGAGTACATAGGGTGGCGCTATCACTCCTTGTTCTTATGAAAGTGATCGAAATCCAAAAGTAAATTCTTGAAACTAAAATTCTATTTGAACATGTCAATGAAAGCATGTAAGTATGATATAGTAATGATGCAATATGAAAGGAAAATGTAAATCATATGTATGTATGCAAATTAACCTAAGATAGATGAAAAATATACTATTATGATATACAATATGCAAGATATATACAATGAAATGCAAGATGCAAATGCCTACCTACCTACACTATTCTATGTTAGTAGGAAATTCTAGGTATAATCATATAATAAGTACAACCATGCTAACATTATATCACAACACCTACCCTTGTGCTTCATTGTAAACCATAACAAGGATAAGTCAAGCATAAAAATAACATGAGTTAGAGTATGCATCATATCATAAGTAATCATAAAATCTAATTCATGGAGGTGGGAGGGAGGGACAAAATCATGCCAAATCACACTTCAAAAAGAATGCTCAATCCATCCCTGAACAAGGTCGTGAAAGGGAGAAGACTGAAAAGGATGAATAGGATGTTTGGAAGGTTGACTTCCTTGAACCTCATCACTCCATGAGGTTTGATATGGGCTGAACACGAATATGGAGGATGAATGACAACTTCTCAGGGAATGGATAAAAAGATTGAGGTACTATACTTCTTATCAAAGAGTTCAATCTCCCTTTAAATTCCAAGACAAAACTTTTCCTTGGGGACTGTTGGGTTCTAAAGATGTCCTAAAAACAACCTTAGTATGAAATTGATTTCATCAACCGAGGATTCATCTTTTTCTCTCAATATTGTCAACAAAATCTATGTGGATAAGTTGTAGAGGTTTAAATCGTGTCAATAGTTCATTTACAACAAATCTGCATTCATCTAAATTACTGTAACAATCAAGCTCTTCACACATTAAGTACGAAATCTGAAACTAATAATTCAATTAAAAGGAGATATACTCTGAGAAATAACACACCCTGAAAAGAAACATAAATTAATTACTAAACTCATTCATCTATCCAGGAAACAATAATTTAATCTACAAAAGCACCAATGAATCAATCTCTCAAAGAACAGTGATTAATAAACCTATTCGAAAGGAACAACGATCTATTGATATTTAAGAAGGAACAAAAAATGAAAACTTAATGAAATAATCAACAAGCGATAAATTGACAACAATTGGTAATTGAACAACAATCAGTAATTGAACAACAATCGGTAATTGAACAACAATCGATAATTGAACAACAATTGATAATTTCCAAATAAAACGTATCTCTGCAAATGGAATAACACAATCAATTCATAACATAAAAAACACATTAATGAATCTATTCTAACTGAAGGAAATATCAACTCACAAAATTACCACAGAATCAATAAAAATAGAGATAAGATAGTAGCTCCTATCGACTGGGCCCACGGTCTTAAGAAGATACCATTATGAAAAACTCTGTACACGAAAATGGTCAAAATGCTTGAAACTTCCATTAATTCCATAATTGATAAGTCATTTACAACTGGGTTGTTGTACAAAGTATCAACAATCAGGGGATCAAAATTCTGGAACACCCTCTCTATCGTTCACTCTTCTATATATATTACAATAAGACAAGTGAATTAAGCTATCCTGAGGATCGAGAGATCCTCGGGATTGATTTTACTATTTTCTGAAGATTTCAAGATAAAAATCAATCTTCCTTGAACTCTCTCATGCCTAATTTCTTCAATCTTCAATGGTCTATGCATATTTATTATCTTATTGATTATACTCGATTAACAACAATTTCCCATTTCTACATAAAATCAAAGCAATTCAAACCCAAAGTTTAGAAAATATCTAATATTATTTTCAAAATATTTTTAATCATTTTCTTCCCTAATTACTTCAAACTAATAGAAACATCAACAAAGAATAAATGACAAATCAAAGTAACAAGGATAATACTTATACCTTTTTCTCACCCCAACATACACCCCAACTTACCTTTTTGCATGTCCTCATGCAACAAGATAGTTCATATGCAGGGCAGTGAGACTGTAGGGTGGAGAGGCCTTTTCTATGTACCTTCGAAAACCATGCTTACCTTCAATTTCTTCAAAAACAACTTCTTCTTGTTTCTTATAGAGTTCATGAACATATTGATAACCCTATGGAGGATACCAAATAATGGGGGCAAGGTACCTACATCCAATCCAGGAAGGACCTGCTTCCATGATCATATTGGAATACCTTTCTAATCTGAGAGCAGCTGCTTGAAAATTCCTAAAACCAAATGGTTCCATGTTCTTGATTTCATTTGAAGAGACACTCCATCTTAATTTGGCAACAAAAAGGGGTTCTTCTCTAATTTCTCCAAAGTGTTGTAGCCCTAAATATATAACATGTTTATGGATGGAAGCTAAAGTTCCACAACCTTTTCCCTCTTTAGAAATGATCTATGTTGCATAATGGTGTCAAAGGGTTTAGAAGGTTCTCCTCTGACCCATAGGTCTAGCCCATTTTTTCTTTTCATAAAGACCTTATGTGCCTTGGCCCATCTAATTTGATTTTTGGCAAAAGATAAAAAGGCCTAAAACTAGATATCCCCAGTGAATGGATTGGGGTTCTCCTCTATGTTTCCTTCTAAAATGAAATTATGAAGATATAATTAACACAAAAAGTATTTTACTGAATCATCTTGTTCTTTGAAACACGAAACAAAATCAAAGACAATGACAAACTTAGAAGGTGTTCCTGCCCTAATTGCTTTCACTTTTAATAACATATATTGTTCCAATAAAAATAGGGCATAATTATTAGCAGGGGACCTGCAAGCTAATACATCAGAATGAATAGAGAAAATATTTTTGATTTTCTCCAAAGCTCCATCAAGATGACCCTGCATCGTATTTACATTTTCTCTTGCTTTGCTAAGATCAACAAAGGTTTCATTTCTAGTTGCTGACATTGCTCGAAGTTGTTTGAAATTTTTTTGATGCTCTGTTACTGTCACCATTTCATTTCGGCATTGGATTAAGGTATGTTGGTATTGTTCCAATTCTACTTCCAATCTCTTGATAGTGGCATCCTGTTCAGTGGAATGAAGCACCCCTTCAATCTGAACACATTTTTCCACTGTTACTGGAACGTCTATCTAAGTTTATGTTTCGACCGAATCCAAGGGGGCATGAAAATATGTTTGTGTTTCAACAAAGTGAGTATGAGTTTCCCCTCTTTGAACCCTTCCAGTAGGAAGTGGATTTCTTCCTTGCATTCTAACTCTCCTATATTTCGCCTTCCTATAGGATTTGTCAGACTATTCTAGCCGCTTCTTAAGTCATTTGATATTTCCCTTCAATCTGCTAGTTTCTTGTTTTAATACCTTCATTCTCTTGACCTTCCTCCTCAATTCCTTATTCTCATTTTCCATCTCTCTGATTCAACTATTTCCTTCTTATGTTGTTTCTTTATGTCCAAGGGGAATTTCAAGGTCTTCAAAATCTGAATCAATTGACAATTCATTCCCTGTATCCTCTGGGAATTCTTGTTTCTCTAAAAGGATTCTCTCCTTAAATTGAGGCTCTGGATGTTCTGCTACATCAATAGATTCGCTCATAGGAGAGGATTTCATCTCTACATCAGGATTATCAAAGACAGAGTTTGAAGGAGGAGAGGTTGGAGCTTGGGGTTCTTCTGGGCCATCCATATCTTTAGTAAGAGACATTCCCAAATTTCATAACACTTGGGCCATCTCCTCTTCATATCTTTCAAAGAAATCATCCTACTTCCCTACAGGGTTTTCATATGATGGATCTTGAGTTTGCACAATCTGTTGAGTGTTTTTAGATTATCTTGTCTTCCTACCCTTTCTTCTTTTAACAGAGGGGGTTTTAGAAGAAAAAGTTGTTCTTTGTATTTTCCTTTTTGATGTTTCTGCTTGCATATTCTGATTTTCTTATTTTGAATGCTCCTCTTCCAACTAAATAAGTTTTGTTTTAATTTTAGGCTGGGTGGATGGTATTTCTATTTGAGCACTATCTCTTTCTGGTTGAACTACCTCAATTCCTTGTGGAGGAATTTCAGGGTGGATTTCTGACTGGGGAACTTCTGGTTGCTCTATTTGCAAGGGTCTATTGAGCTCAATTAGGTCTTCCCACGTCATTTTTGCATGATTTAATGCCCTGAATACTATTGATTTTACCATCCCATGATGACTGATTACATTATCAGGGTCTTTATCTTTTTGAGTTCTTCTAGCTACCTCATGCAAAATGCTATTTAAAAGAAATGACAGAGTTAATACTAATCGTTGTTATAACGCTGGCAACAGCTTGAGGTGACAAGGTCTCACCACATCATATCATCCATCACATGTAATATATCTTTTCACCATGCCTTCTAGATCCCTCCAAGGTTCACTAAGAGCAGTGGGGTTGAGGCCTTTTCCTTTCGTGTCAAATTCCTCCCCTGGTTCTGCAAAGGATTCCACAACTTCCAGGAGTGCTATGTATTTACCAGTCCATTTTTTCCTTCATTTGGAAATCTTGTAACCTCGACTATGATGGCATAAGTGACTTGTATTTGTATGCCCCAAAGTATTGAGATTTCCCCCTGTAGATTTTGGAAGAATGCCAACGCAATATTTGTATCAAATTCCTACAGCCTGTTGAAATACTATGTCCATCCTAAATGGTTTAGAATTTCCCTAGCATGATCAGTAACTCGCAGCAATGTAGGTTCACAAGAAATAATTCAGCCACCCATATTTTCTGTAACAAAATTGACAAAACTATCGTTCCCACCTGTGAAACTTGTTAGACCATCCTGTAAAAGAAAATTAACAGAAATGGTATATTAAAAAAAATTACATAACAATATAGCGTATATTTCCATTGTTTGTAATTATTATGGCTTATTGTCAACTCGTGTGTAATGTCCACCCCCCAATGAGTGAAAGGTCGACCTCGACCAATTGTATGAGTGAACCTATTAATGATGGACAATCAAGTGATGGATTATTTATTACACAACCTCCAATGGGTAGAACAACCGTTATCAATTTCCAAAGAAACTTAATATTAATCATGGAAATGAATGATAATCATATCTTTTGTGGAAAGAGAAAGCCCAAATACCAATATCCAAAGTGTTAAGGAAGAAATTCCAAATATTTCTAATATGTCCAAATTTTATAAGTATGCCACTTGTCATAATTTTGTTATCCTCCCTTGTTTTGAATATAGCAAGAATGATATCCTCTTCTTAAAGAAAGGAAATCTATGAGCACAATAAAAATTTGGCAAATTAAGATAAAATTCAATACCATAGGCAGATCCACTGTTGCCAATAGGCTTCCATAGCCTCGACAGGGTTTCCATTTAACCCATATATGAGCCAATATCATCAATAAGTAATTTGAATAGTCTTTTCCCAAAAATGCCATTGTCCTAGTTTGGTAGTCAGATAACAACAATGCCACTCACTAGATCATAACAAAGTGAACAAGATGTCTCGTGATGAGACCTCTTTTCCTTTGACCCTAAATGCCAAAGGCCATTTCCCTGGTGTGGTAGCCATAGTGGGAATGCCACTTATGTTAATATCTTATGATCATGGTAGTTTGGCTCATGATGAGACCCCCTATCCTTTTTGAGAGAAGGCTTTTTTCTGTTCTTTCATTATTATTATTATTTTAGGATTTATTTTATTGTATTTTTATCTCTTTTTTTTGTTATTATTAAGGGGGGCTCATCTACTCCTTAAAAGTTTGGGATGGTGTAAGAAGTGTAAGAATGCCAAGTAAAAATGTGCTTTGGACTCCTTATTATGACGTGAAGGAAAATTATCATTCAAGTATATGTATATATAGGGAAAAGAAACTAATTATGGTGGTTATGGATCATGGAAAATATTAAGATAATTCAAAAGAATTAATCCATAAACAATTTGATAAGGTATGCTATATATTCCTCAAAAAGAAAATAAGAAATCATTTCCATGATAATTAAAAGTGATTCCTTTGATAATTATTGAAGTTCATATCCAAAGGAATAACCAAACGTATAAGGGGCAGTCATAAAACCAACACGTGTTGTTGGTGGAAACAAAAATTGTTTCTTTCAAGTGAAAGCAACAACAAAGGGAACAGCAACTATTACTTTTGAATGAATGAAATTAACCGCAAAGGGAACGCCAATCTCAAGAAATGGAATGGAAACTATTACTTTTGAATGAACGACATTACCCACAAAGAGAACAACAATCGCAAGCAAGGGAATCACAGTTGTTATATTCGAATGAATGACACTACCCACAAGAGAAACAACAATCACAACCAATGGAACGACAACTGTTACGTTCGAATGAATGACATTACCCGCAAAGGGAACAACAATTGCAACCAAGGGAACCACATCTATTACATTTGAATGAAAAAAATTACTCGCAAAGGGAATGAAAACTGTCCAAAGGAATGACAACTGAAGTTCTAGGAAGATGATGATGATATTCAAATTGAACCATGTAATTAATTAATTGGATACCTCCTACATGATTTTTTTTTTTTTTAGTGAATCTAGGATTGATTAGTCATCAACTAAATTCATTTAACAATTTTATGGGTGGGATTATTCAATGATCAGGGGGGTAAAATATATCATATGGTTTACTGTGTCATGCATTCATTTCTATTTACTGCAGTCACAACCACACATCATTTTAGTGCAATCATCCAACTTTTGCTACGAAACATGATATACTCATCTCTTGTATAAAAACAAGGTTTATATTCAATGGATTTTTCAAAGTGAAACAAGAGAAATTTGGAGTTTGAATTTGAAAGATATGTAACAGTTATAAAAAAATAACAGAAAAGAGTGCTAATTACATTTTCATTATAGTCATATTTTACACATTTTCTATTCTTTGTTCTCCAAAACTCTTTATAGTGACTTCCCTAGAAAGTAAAAACTTAAAAACTCAATCAAATCTTCAAAGAAGAATATATACAATATGTACAGTGCTGGAAAAAAAACAACAATTTCATGGAGTTGAAGCTGCTAGGTTACCTTCCCAGCAAGCTAAAATCTGAACATCAGGATCATTACTTACTTCTTGGCAAACATATTATTTTGAAAGAGGCTGATGGTAGAGCCGTAGTTGATGTCCATTTACCAGAAAAGGAGAACCAGAACCGTCGATGGTAACTAAAGTGACATTGCCATTGTCATGTACTTGTTTGATTTCATATGGTCCCAACCACCTTGTTTGCAACTTCCCAAGGAAATCTTGAAATCTGGAATCATAAAGAAGCGCCCGATCACCTTTCTAGAATGATTTATTCTTGATATGCTTGTCATGCCACCTAGCTCTCTGCTGCTGAATAACAATTGTGCATTGAAGGGAAAACAAATGTCCTTCATCTAACTCATTGACCTACTGTAAGCACTGCGTGTGTGCTTCCATAAGATCCAGTTCAATTTCCTGGGCCATTTTTAGAGTCTTGATCTCAAATTCAATTGGAAAAAGTGACTCTTTGCCAAATAATATGTGATAATGAGAGTAACCAGTAGTGTTAAACCATGTTGTGTGATAGGCCCATAAGGAATTTGGAAGCTCGACTACCCAATTTTGATGGTTGTCGAGGCTATTTTTTTCAAGATTTCCTCCAAGACTTTATTGGTACTTTCCACTTGTCCATTTTCCCGGGGGTCGTATGGGGAGGTAACCCTATGTTTAATGTGATAATTGTGCAGAGTGGCTGAGATTTTATGTGCTATAAATTGCGACCCTCCATCTGTGATTACTTCCTTAGGTAATACATATTGTACAAATAGTTCAAAAATAAATTTAATGATGACTTCCTCAGTTGCATTTGGCAAGGCTATTGCTTCTACCCACTTGGTCATATAGTCTGTTGCAACTATTTTATAATATTTTTGGTTTGATTTCGGGTTAAAGGGGCCAACAAAATCTAGTTCCCATCTCTCGAAAGGTTCCACCACCACTTGTGGTTGCAGGGGAATTTCATCAGCCTAGCCTAGTCATCCCATCCTCTGACAACTATCACAGGCCTGTACATACTTCTTTGCATCTACAAATATCAAGGGCCAATAATAAACCATCTGCAAAAACTTATGCCCAGTCCCGTAGCCTGCAAAGTGTCTGCCACAGGGCTCATCGCGACACACCTTCAAGACATCATGAATTTCATCTTCTTTGATACATGTTCGGATATGAATATCAGACCCTATGTGGAAAATATATCAACCAATCCAGGTGAACCATGCACTACACTGGACAATTAATTTCCTTTCTCTTGGTGACAGGTGTGCTGGAAATTTCCCAACTGCCAGATAATTTGCCACATCAGCACACCAAGGTGTTTTGATAGCTACATCGAACAAATGTTCCTCTGGAAATTGGTCTTTGAATGTCAAAGAGTTATCTGTCTTGGGTATACCAGACAAAAAGTCTGCAACACGATTTTCTCTTCCCGGTCGATCTTAATGGCGATGTTGAATTCCTACAACAAAAACAACCACCGAGTAACCCGTCCATTAGTAATTGGTTTATTTGATAAATATCTAATGGTAGAGTGATCGGTATACAGAAACATTGGATAGCGTGTCATGTAGTGTCAAAATTTATTAATAGCTTGTATAACAACTAATTTATTTTTTTTGTTACTCTGTAATTTAATTTAGTAGGGGTAATATTTTTGCTATTAAAGTAAATAACATAAGGCTTCTTGTCTTGTTCTTGTCCAAGGACAACGCCTATAGTGACATTGGATGCATTTGAAGAGATGTGAAATGGTAACTTCCACTTTGGTCCTCTGAACACCAATGATGTTGAAATTAACCTTTTAAGCTCTAAAAATGAAACATCACACTTGTTAGACCACTTGAATTCCACATTACTAGTTAAAGCATGTAAATATGTAGCTATTCTTGAAAGTTTTTCTATGAATATGTGATAATATCCTGCATTGCCAAGGAAACTACGTACCTCATTATGTGTACGGGGTGTAGGGAATTTAAAGATTATCTCTATCTTTGATGGGTCTACCTTGATTCCATCTACATAAATATAGTGTTCTAGTACCACACCTTTAGTCATAATCATATGACATTTCTCATGACTCAAACATAGCCTAGTAGCAATGCATCGTTCCAGTACCTTCTCCAGATTTCTTAAAGTCAAATCAAAGCTAGTACCATAAGGGGTAAAATCGTCCATGTAAAATTCGAGTCCCTCATTAATTAAATCAGAAAATATGCTTAAAATAACTCTATGGAATGTAGCTGGAGAATTACATAACCCAAAGGGAAATACTCGATATGCGATGGTACCCCAAGGACATGTAAATGTAGTTTTATCCTGGTCTTCCAGATCAATCTGAATCTGATTATAACTGCTAAAGCCATCTAGGAAAGAGAAAAATTGCTTCCCTACTAAGGTATCAAGGACTTGATCTATAAAAGGTAGGGAAAATGGTTCTTCTGGGTAGATTTATTGAGTTCTCTGTAGTTTACATAGATTCAACACTTACCATTCTTTTTAGGGACAATTACTAGTGGGGAGACCCAATGGCTGTCCGAAATAGGATATATGAAATCTACATCCAACAGTTTCTGTAATTCTTCTTTGACAATGTCCCTAAGATGAGGGTGTAATATTTGTTGTGGCTATCAGATGGGTTGGGTGTCCTTTTTCGATATAGATATGATGTGTACATAGTTGGGGATCGATGCCCTTCATGTCAGACTATTCCCAGGAAAAAGCCTGTTGGTGTTTAGAAAAGATATGGATTAAATTTTGTTGTTGTTGGTCATTCAGATTGGCGTTAATATTCAAAAATATTCTTGGTGCGATTTCAACTACAATGTTGTTATTGACAATAGTAGTGGGAATGTGTTGATCAATCAATTCTTCCAAAGGATATACCTACGCTTCATTATCTAAAACGAATTTTAGCATTTGAAATGTTGGGTTACCTATAACAGTTGGGATGTTAATGAAGCTGCTGATCACATCATCTTCTAATTGGTTTTTGAGCCCAAGAGCTTCTTCTAGTGTGAGAGGAGGGAGTATGTTTTCTTCTGGATATCTAGGTGGTTGCAACTGGTGGTGTATGACAGACATAATTGGTTTAGATGGAGGATACAAGACAATGTTCTTTACAACACTTCCTCTGGAAATTGTCATGTTGCATGTGCAACATCCTATGTGTGCATTTTTTGTTGCTAGCCATAGTCGTTGTTGCTCGCCACAGTCGCTATTGCTAGCCATAGTCACCCTAATATTAACGGGTGTCCATCAAGTATACTTCTTGGGTTAATAACTAGGAAATCAGATGGGTATTCCCAAGAGTCGACTGAGACTTCTATGTATTTTAATGTGCCTTCCAGTTTAACCATCGATATATCAGCCAATTCTAACAAATTTGAATTTGGTTCATAGGAGGTGATACCCAGGACGTTACAGGTCTCGGTGGTGATAATATTGATGGATGCTCCCAAATCCACCAATGTATTTGGGAAAGAGAAGCCCTGTATCTGAACTGTTACCATAGGATTTCCTCGGTCTATGTATTTGACTCGCTCATGTTTTCTTAGAATAAGATCAGATAAGGTTCCTACCACATGAACATTTGATGGATTCTCAGTTTTCCTTCCAGGTTTTTTCCCACATATTTCCTTAATTATTTTCGCATAAATAGGAATATCTTGAATAGCCTGTAGGAGTGGGATTTTAGCACATAGATTTTTTAGTTCCCCGATGATATCAAAATTGGGACATATAGCTGGATTAGCTATCATTATCCTTTCAGGGAATGGAGGAGAAGAAATTACGTCTTTATTAGGATTTTTTTGCTCAATTGTATTTTCACCCTGTTCTGCTTCTTCTGTTATAACCATAGTCGATGGGTTTATTGTTGGTTGTTTATCATACTTGTTCCTCTGTTCTTGATGAATGCTACTTTCCTCAAAAGAAATTACATGCCCCAACCTTAACCGAATCTCATTTCATCCTACAAAGTTAGTTTCACCTTCCAAATTCTTGACAATTTGCACAAGCTGGAGTGGTATGTTATTAGGATTCCGGTTGGGTTGAGCTGGTAGTTGGGGGCGTACTTGGGGTTGGGGATTTCGGGGAAATTGAAGTGGAGCTTTTAAAGTGGACTGAGATTGAGGAACTATTCCCATAGGTTGATTGGTTATTCCCATGTGGCGTTGCCAGGTTTGAGTCCAATTAGGAGCTTGGGTAGTTGTGCTAGTCCACTGTGAAGGATAGGGACTATTATTTGAATTCTGCCAGAATGGGGTAGAGTACTGCAGGTTAGGATAAGTAGGAGTGGAAACTAGTTGATTTGGACAAGGTGCAGTAGGATATTGTTGGGACTTCCAGGTGGGGTTAACAAATGGTTGGACCTGCCATGTATTTCTAGGATTATGCTGCTGATTATATTGTCCAGGAAAGAAAGGAGAAGGATAATGTAGCATACCTAGGGGACGAGCCTGCCATTGGTGATGTTGAGCCATCAGATATGCCAATTTTTTTTCCTCTTCTTCTTCTTTAAAGACAACCTTTAGACCTGGAAGTGATGGAAATTGTTTTTTCACATGATCTTTGGCACAAATAGAACATGTTCAAACCATGTCCAGGGGACATTCCCTTGGACTATGTTTCTTCCTACACTGTGGAAAAAATATAGCCAATGATTGTTCTTCTTCCACTTGTATCTGTTTAGCTTGCAGAACATCCAATTGCGTAGTCAGAGTACCCAAAATGTCAGTTTTAAAATTTTCCAAAAGATTACCATTTTCTGCTCGGGTGACACTCCCACTAGTAATGTTGCTACTTTTGGTGATGGGACCTCGTATTCCTGATCTGGTTCATGTACTATTGCATGAACACCTGATACACAATTAGACAATTTCATCGTATGTTTCTTGATAAATATCGCCTTTTCCCATCAGATTTAATGTCTCTACCCATTCATCCTTCATACCTTTTGTTAGAGTGGCTTTAAGTACCTCACTTGGTAGTGTACCGTAAGGTGATCTCTGCAGGTTATATTGAAATCTCACTACTACATATGGGAAGATTATTTCACGAAAATTTTCCACGTTTCCATTATTTTCATGTTTTTTTTTTAAATAGGGAGAGATTTTCGTCGCTATTGCCATGAAAGTTCGTCGCTATTGCCACGAATAGGTTTTTTAAATTGGGTGGGATTTTTGTCACTATTGCCACGAAAGTTCATCGCTATTGCAACAAAATTTTTTCATATCTCAAAAAGCATCTGCTAATGACTAGTTGACTATTTGATCTATATATCCCTGACTTTAAGAGCCTTTGCGACACAATTGCTATAGTTTCGACACTGTTCGTGACTTTTGTTTGAGCTGTTTATTTTTTCCGTCACCCACTGGTTGAACAAATCCAATTCTCGATCTACATAGCTCGGATTTTGAACTTGCAAGGTTAGTTATATGTTTTTTATTTATGTACTCATTTAACTTGTAAATTTTTGTTCAAATGAAATTTCATGTAGCTTGTTTTTTTGTTGATAATATATTATATGTGCAGTACCATATTTCATGTCATTGGTTTTTGGATCTAGTTAGTATATTCTATGGGAATTCATATGAAATGTCAAGAAATTTTTTTTCCGAAGAAGTATTTTAAGAAGAGGGAAAATCACTCCATCAATAAGTCAATTCAAACTTAAAAAATTGATGTCATTATCAATCTAGATTAATTTTAGCCTACAATTCCTTACGTAAATTTAATCCTTATTACAAAACCACCAACTCATAACAACTTTAGTGGTTGGACTAATGCTTGAAATAGAAAGTGGAAAAAAAAACCTCTTAGGTCTAATTCTATCCCTTAGAGACCTTGTTAGCTCTCTAACTTTTGTGTTTCTATGATGTTGTGCCTATATATATTAATGTCATATTTTTAGTCTAGTATTAGGTTAGGTTAGTCATATAACATTGTATTCTTATGTGATGTTGTTTCTCTCAATTTTTTATAATCACACACAATTCTAGATGTAGTGATTAAATCTAGTTTGTAGTTAATGTAACTTGTTTATACACTATTAATAAGGAGTAGCTAAAATATAAAAATTTCATGACAAAATCTACGATAACATGATGAAATCTACTAGTCAGACAATGAAAAATGAGAACATGCCAAAGTGTCTTAGAAAATAAAACCGTGACCACTGTAAGTAGCATACAATTGTGACCATTGTATGTAGCTACAAATCAACACGTCATAATTTAAGCCAACCCAACCCAATTGTGGATGAAAATTGGTTGGCATTCTTTTTTTAGTGGTGAATTTCAAAGATTGACATTTTCTCTACAAAAAAACTTAGAGGCTAGTGTATGGTGTCGAGTGATTCAAGTTTGAGAAATTTTGACCACTTTCGTTAAATGGTGTGTAATTATTTTCCATGGTGATTTAGTACACACTACTCTAAAGTACAAATTGAAGCATATCGATCTTAAGAGTTAATTGATAATAAAAAAAAAGCATGTCAAAATGTCTTAGAAGAAATAATTGTGAGAATTGTAGGTCACTGTAAATAAACATATCATAGTTGAAAGGAGAAGCTAAACTATCATGAAGGAGTAGCTAAAATATAAAAATTTGACAAATTACTGTTTGGTATGGTGTAGGTAAGACAATTACTTGTCAGTACAAGGATTTGTCACCATGAACGAAATTGACAGGAAGCTTGCTCAGTTAAGAGCGACATTAGAGGCGAGGGGAAATGGAAAATGTTATTTCCCTTGCTATGATTGCAGGGGTTTGCAAAGAAAAATAATTTTAATAACAACAACTGAAAGACATTATAGGGAGAAGGGGCATGCCGAAGGGGGTTATGGATATCATCCCTTGGTAAGAGGATTCAATATTTAATGTATTCTATGTAATAGTCATCATGTCATGAATTTTAGTAATATTTCTTATCAGGATTTTTATATTTTCTATACACACTAACTTTTCTACGTTGTTTTAAATACATAGACGATGCCCCCAAAATGTCGACCTCCAGAGAGTTAATTTCCAAGTACTAGCAGAAATACTCCTTTACAGGGTGTTGAAGATCGAGATTAGAATATTGAAGTTGTTGATCAATTTATTAAGGATGATATGGATGGAGATAACGTTAGTGATTCAAATCAGGAAGATGAGATACATAGATTGATCCAAGACACATTTGCTCCAATGGATGAGGAAAACCAGGATGATAGTCATGATGTTGATCCTCTACTCGAGAAGTCACGTCAACCTCTTTATGAAGGCTCAAAAACAAATATTTTATCTGCTATTTTGTTTAAGCATATAGGGGCTTCCGCAGTGAAATATATTAGATATTATTTTCGGGATTAACTGCGTAGTGTAAGTCATTAATCTATGACCCATATCCATGAGTATTAGTCGCAACTGAACAATAATTCTCATGATTTGAATATTCCACTTAGCACTCATTGCATCAAGTGATGCTCACAGGGGTGAAGAAATGGGATTGAAACCAACGCAATGAATCGCATAGCATCAATCAACACTTACGAGGCTTGCACCCGGTAACTAGGACTTCCCAGGTGGTCACCCATCCCAAGACGCCTCTGGCTCAAGCACGCTTAACTGTGGAGTTTTTCCCACAATCAAGCCCACTTAGCTTGCTACCCCATTTGCAAAACCTTAGCAAGTATTGTGGCTTATGAACTACCCAGTTAGAGCTCCCTTCACTCTTATTATTTAAGCATATAGGGGCTTACGCAGTGCAAGATATTAGATATTAGATATGAGTATTAGTTGCAACTGACCAATAATTTTCATGATTTGAATAGTCCACTTAGCACTCATTGCATCAAGTGATGCTCACAGGGGTGAAGAAATGGGATTGAAACCAACAAAATGAATCACATAGCATCAATCATCACTTCTGGGGCTTGCACCCGATAACTAGGACTTCCCAGGTGGTCACCCATCCCAAGACACCTCTAGCTGAAGCGCGCTTAACTGTGGAGTTTTTCCCACAATCAAGCCCACTTTTCTTGCTACCCATTTTCTATATTATTTTTGGTGAACTTGAAGGTTTTGAATGATCTATCAAACACATGCCTCACACAGATACTAAGGTATTTAATTTGTTAATTATTTATGCCTGAATGTTCACAAATACTTAAAAGGTTCAATTTTTTCCTATATTGGTATTGTTTTCTAATTTCTAAATTAGTATGGATGCGATATTGACGATTAATATTGTTTACATTGACTTATTGTTTTGAATTTTGTAGATTGTTAGGTGAATTTCTATTACCGACATCAAATATTTTTCCACACACATATCGAGAAATATCTGTGATTATGAAAGAAATTGGAATGGACTATCATGCTATTGATGCATGTCCTAATGATCATATCATATACTATGGACAATATGCATTAGAAAATGAATGCCTAAATGTCAAATAAGTATGTATCAAACCGATAAAGTGTCAAATAAGGTGTCTCGCAAAGTTCTTCATTATATTCCGATAATTCCACGTTTCCAGCGGTTGTTCAGATGCCAAAGTATAACATAGTTTATGGATTTCCATGCAAAGAACATAAGTTGAGATGATGTTCTTTGAATTCCTGCAGATGGTTCTGCATTGAAGTACATCAAAGAAAAGTGGTCAATTTTTAAAGAAGAACCTCATAATGTTGACTTTCATTGGCAGTTGTTGGTGTCAATCCATTTGGAGAGCTTCATTCTACATACTCAGTGTCGCCTTTTTTTGTTATAAACAATAATATTCCTCCTTGGATGTCGATCAAGAGAGAGCACACAAAGTTGGCAATGATTATTCCAGGTATTTAATTATCTTTTATTTTCTTTAAAGTATGACAAAATATTTCATTTCTTTGTTTCGAGCATGGTAATTATTTCTTTTATATATAACGACATACAGACAAGTATAATTATTCATGCAGTATGTTGAACCAATTAGGTAAGTACCAGGTTAAATATATGAACGTATATATTGAGCTTCTTATCAATGATTTGTTGAATTTATGGGCTGGCGTCACTATGTATGACATCTCTAGACCAATAAGGAAAACATGATTTCAATTCCATGGAATACTATCATGGACAATTCATGATGCTCCCGGGTTAACACATTTTTGTGGTATATTGTTACTTTGTTTTGTGATTTAATATTATATTATATATTTATTGAAAATATCATGCATTATTTTAAATTGTAATTCTAATTCGATACATTAATTCATATATCTTGTAGGTCTTCAAACAAAGGGTAAATTTGCATGCCCAGTTTGTGGTCCTAGGATGAAATCTTGTCGTTCAAGGATTTTAGGAAAGGAAGTGTTTGATGAGTATAATAACTTCCTGCCTAAGAACCATAGTTATCGAACTACAGACAAAGAAAAATTCAATGATAAAGAAGAGAATGGAAAAAAACCACGAAGAATGACACCTCGCCTATGGAAGTTAGAATATATTAGAAATCGTCAAGGTATGCAAATTATTTATGTATGGCATATTATATAAATCTTTGGTTAATTTCATTAGTATTAATTTCATTTAGTTTGATTAATTAGTGTTAGTTTCAATTTGTTTATGTTTCATGAATGTCGTTAAGGCACGAATGGGCTTCCATGAGGAATGAAAATTTCCCTGATGCAATTCATTAGATTTCCATACTACAAGCACCTACAAATAGTTCATTTGTTTGATACAATGCATATCAGGAAGAACATAACATAATTTTGTTATGGCGAATATTAGATGGAAGGACTGACAAAGAGAGAATTGGAAAGATTTTTTGTGACATCCAGGAAGCTATTCACGCATTGCAAAGTGTTATTATTAATTTTAATGGCGATGGTCATGAGCATAATACTAGTCTTCCTTGGTTATTGACAGAGCAACAGAGCAATATTGTAAAATAGGTCATTCGAAAAATTAGGTTTCCGACGGGGTTTTCGTCGAACATACAAAATATCTTAACGAAAAAAGGTGATTTTGGTGGGGTTAAAACACATGACTGGCATACATTAGTAGGTTATAATATATTTCCTTATTGGTGCACATTTTTTGGAAACAAATAATAATTTTTTTTTTTTTTGTTACAGTATGTTCTACCTTTATCTCTCCCAGATGACTTTGACAACAACATAAAACAAATTATTTACGTACTTGGCAAATACATGAGGTAAGTAATGTTTTATAAGGAAAATGTACTTATTATGTGATTTGTAGCGGAACTTATTGACATATTATGTTTTATCTGCAAATTTATGTATGCCTTGATATTATTTTATTGCATCGACATTTGTAGGTGGCTATCATCAAAAGAAATCCATAAAGAAGATATAAGGTATTGGAAGAGAGAAATTCCCCAACTAATGTGTCAAATGCAACAGTATCTACCTCCAACATTTGTCAATGCACAAGAACACTACCTCATACACCAAGTTGAGGAGATTGAATTATGTGGACCAATACACACAAGGTCGATGTGGATGGTGGAGAGGCAGTTGAAGTCATTGAAGGATTTTGTTAGACAAAGATCACGTCCAGAGGGTTCTATGGTTGAGGGATATATGGTATATCAATGCATGGTGTATATTAGTCAATATCTACCTAAATTAGCAAAAAATATGAATGTGCCTCACATTTGGCATTTCGACTCCATCAACAAATTTGAAGAAGAGGTCCTATTGGGGAAAGGTAAAATGAGGACTACGAAAGGTAATTATTAGATGTTGACATAGATTTAATATATTACACATTTATTTTTCCAATTTTATTTTATCATACTAATTTTTTACATTTTTTGTTCTTGCATATTGAACTATATTAAATTATTCCTCTATTAAAAATAGCTAATTAATGATATTAAATTGTTATTTTATCATATAGTTGCTCGAGAGTGGGATGATTTAAATTTATACATTGCAAACAACCTTGATTTGATGGAGCATTGGAGAGAATATACTAAAGAATACTTCGGTAGGTTATCATGGGAAGGGGTGAGTAAGATGATTAAAATAACGCATCATCATCGAGATCAATTTCTTGATCTTACATCAAGGGAAGTTGATTTAGCCTTTGGTTTAAAAGAAAACCATGGAAGTAAATTTTTACCCACATTTTCCAAGTTATTTCCCAATTTTTCAATGTATCTGGTTTGTTTAATTTTTGAAATATATATTTACTAAGTCCTATATGAGGTTTATTAATTGGAAATATATTTTTTACTTGTTGTCCATGTTTCATTTGAAACATCACAAGGCTATGTGGTGTAATGGTCATAAATTCCGTATCAAAATGTTGGATGATAAGATGAAAACCTCGTATTGTGGGACAACTGTAGTGTTTAAGGTCACCAACATTTCCTCTAGAATTGACAGAAATCCAGAAAAAACTGAGAATAGGTACTATGGGAATTTGGAGGATATAATTGAGTGTGATTTGAATTCCTTTAAAATAGTTTTGTTTGAGGTTAAATGGTACAGGCTATAGATGCATGAACATGATCATGAAAGAACTGTTATTGAGCATGATAATGGATTTACCATGGTTAATATAAGGGCATTTGAACCGGTTACAGAGCCTTATGTTCTTCCAAGTCAATGTGAGCAAGTATTTTACTCAAAGGTACCTGGTAAAGTAGGTTGGTCATACGTTGTTAGATATTATCTAAGAGGAAGACCGATAAAGTATAATCATGTAGCCGAGGATGAATATAATAATGAGGAAGAAGATCATGATTATGCATATCAGGAGCAAGTGGCTCATGTAGTCGATGTGTCAGACGGATAAGTTGAAGAAGTTTATCATCCAAATGTAGGAGACGACAATCTCATTGACGATATCGATAAATATATTAGCGAAAATGACGTTGATGATGATGTTTATATGAATGAGCCTTTCACCAATATCGATTCTGAACCAAATCCTGATACATATGTTGAGCTGGATGAAGAAGAAGATGACTGATATTTAATTGTTGAAAAGAAGAGGCATGTGTTTATATATTTTATATGATCTTTATGTGTTTTTATTTTGTATAATATAGTATATGATACATGTTCTTTATAATTTCAAATTAGGTACTATGGGGAAATTGAGAGTGAT
>ML797035.1:150898-172874 GCA_009831015.1 Picea engelmannii
TCCCCTGTTTAGTAGAGAATGAACTATTCTCAAAACCAAGAGGAGATTTGTGCAACTGCGCTTAATCATACCAACGATGTAGGTATGTCATCCCAAGGATTTACATTTTTATGTTTATATTTTCTTCCTTCACTTAATGTGGGCCTGGTTATTCCTAGCCTTGAATTGAAAGTTACCCCTAGTCTTAGTCATCACCCTTCATGACACTTGTCACCAAATGATTAGATCACAAGTTTGGAGGCATATGGGCACTGGGTTGAGGATTTATAACCCTACAATAACAAGAGAAATTAATTGAAGTTTGACTAGATTGAAATGTACGTGCAATTGAAAATACTAACAACCCAAAACTAAAAGGGATCAGTACGCAGATTGCCATTGAGAGGTGATCTAGTGGTGTGTAGAAAGAGGCATATCACCTTCAAAATTATCATTCTCCAAATAATTTATTCAAATTTTATAAGGAAATTGTACTAGGACTAGACACGGGCAACAATGACTTGTGAATAGGGCCACCGTTGAAATTTTTTCAAATTGTTTCTGTATCCATTGAAATTTGACATGGATAGACTATTCACATGCCTTAATGATATGGGAGGGTTTTTGGACTCAAATTTGACTCACACACCCACTTTCTTCCATCATCAATTCATCATGTAAACCATAAACCCTAATTTAGTGGAGTCATCAATTTGTCGGGTTTTAGTGTTCCCAATGAATGGATGCATTGTTGTTGACATGGAATGGGACAACAGATGTACCTTCTTAATTTTATTCCTTCACTTGATGTGGGCCTGGTCATTCCTAGCCTTGAATTGAAATTTACCCCTAGTATTAGTCATCACCCTTCATGACACTTGTCACCAAATGATTAGATCACAAGGTTGGAGGCATATAGGCATTGGCATGAGGATTTATAACCCTACAAAAACAAGAGACATTACTTGAACTTTGTCTATATTGAAAGGTGCGTGCAATTGAAAATACTAACAACCCAAAACTTAAAGTGATCAATACATAGACTGTCAATGAGAGGTGATCTGGTGGTGTGTAGGAAGAGGCCTAACACCTTCAAAATTATCATTATCCAAATATTTTATTCAAATTTTACAAGGAAATTGTACTAGGACTAGACACAGGAAACAATGACCTGTGAATGGGGCCAACGTTGAATTTTTTTCAAACTGTTTCTATATGCATTGAAATTTGATATGGATAGACTATTCACATGCCTTAACGATATGGGAGGGATTTTGGACTCAAATTTGACTCACACACCCACTTTCTTCCATCATCAATTCATCATGTAAACCATTGATCTAAAAATGATAAAGACTTGTATTCTTGAAAATATTTGCAAGTTTTAATTCAAGTGTTCTTATGCAAATGGATCAATTTTTCAAACACAACTTTTATAGAAATTACACATTTAAGATGCATATAAATAGCAGCAAATAAGAGTGAACAAAAAACACATAACACAACAAATGATAAAGGAGTTCACCCCTCTCTTGGGCTACATCTCCTGGTCTAGCTTCCAATGGATCTTTTGTATTATTTTCTCAAAGTACTAAAATATATGCTTTACAATGCTCAAAATTCCAAATAGATGGCTCCAATGTCTTCAAAACGTCCAAAAACCCCTAGCTGGGATTTTTTGGCACCTCGTTTGGCCAAAAATTGAAGAAGATAGGCTTCCTGGAAGTTCCCCTTCAAACTTGTTGTCTCTGGATTGCCAAAATGCACCTCTGCCTCTTCAACCTAGCCGCCACGCGCATTTTTGTGTTAAAACTCAGCACCAAGCACAACCACACAACGGTGCGAACTGTAGGACGGTTACGCGCCTAGCCCCTAACTGCCTAGGACCGTGGGCACATGGCTACCATATGACCGTGCACATATATATAAAGGGCTATGTTTTAAAAACAAATGGTAATGGTTGGAAGCGCGCGCCGATGGTTCTATAGCACATATACATATGACCGGGGGTCGGGGCTAAGCCCCGGCCCGGACCGCGCCCATTTCAAAACTATTAAAATTCAAATAAATTTTAAAAGGTATAGTGTTAAGAACTATATGGGTGGCGCACCAATTGGATGGCCCTTCCCAAGGCTTTACCCCTACCCGGAGGTTGCGGGGTTGAATACGGCCAACAACATAAATTTTAAACCAATTCCAGGGTGACACGTGGCTGCCATTGATTGGGCCATGTGTCAGCATTCCATTCGCCACCATTGCCATGTGCCATATGCCAACTCATCCACACGACTTCCAACCAACACCTGCCATGTGTCGTATGGCTCTGCCATGTGTCATACGGTCCTACCACGTCAGCATCCATATGGAGTGTACAGTCAACACATTTTTTTTTGCCTGTTTGTTGATTTGAACAAAATGCGATATCTCTCTCATCCGACGTCCGTTTGAACCCAAACAAGTTGCGTTAGGTTCGTGTTGATGAGGCCTATGCTCCCGTTCGATTTGAATTGATTCTGAGCACTTTGAATTTTGAGCAAAATTTGATCCCCTGGATCACACCTCCCCATTGGAAAGCTTTTGGACCTCCAAAAGACTATTTTCAGTCTATTTGAAGTGAGGGTATAGTTCCCTCACCTTTCCAACCTCAATCCACTTGGATTTGCTTGGATTTGTGCCTTTAAGACCAATTCGAAGATATTCCACATTTCCTCGTTTTGAAGTTCTTATTCTCCTGTCAAGGATTGTGTCTTCATGCAGTTTTGTAAGATATTCTAGGGAGAAATCATCTATAGAAGGAATATGAACTTGTTCTCCTTGATCATCAATCAAAGGAGTCTCATACAATTTCAAATTCTCAACATTAACAACTACATGCATTTGCATATAAGGAGGCAAATCTAAACGGAAGGCATTGTTACCAATCTTGTCAAGAATCTTGAAAGGACCATATCGAATTGGTTTCAGTTTTTTACCTTCTCCTTTAAGCCTCTCCTTACTAATGTAAAGCCAAACTTCATCTCCAACTTGGAAACTGTGATCAACACGATGCTTGTCATGTCTTGTCTTGTACTTGGCTTGACTCTTTTCCAACTGCTCTTGTACCATTGGATGTATCGACTGAATTTTTTCAATGAACTTTTCTGCCCTATCAATGTCATATTGACCATCAATAGCAATATCCTTCCCAAAGATAAAATCTAAAGGACATTTGGGCAAATAGCCAAAACATGCTTCAAATGGCGATGTTTGAGTTGAAGAGTGCTTATCTCGATTGTAAGCATGCTGAATGTAATGTAAATGCTCATCCCAAAGTTTAGGATGCTTGCTGCAATAACCATGAAGAAGATGTACCACTGTTCTATTTACCACTTCTGTCTGACCATCGGTTTGCAGATGAAAAGTTGTGCTCTTTTTCAGTTTGGTGTCCATGAGTGCCCATAAACTCGACCAAAAACTTCCAATAAATCGAGAATCCCGATAAAAAATAATGGATTTAAGCAATCCAAAATGTACCCAAACATTCTGAAAGAACATTTGTGTCGTTTGCTCAGCTATAACCTGCTTCTTACAAGGCATTGAAATACACATTTTTCTAAATCGATCAACCACAACATAAAGATAATCATGATTTCATTTAGACATAGGTAGACCTCCTACAAAGTCCATAGAAATACTTTCCCAAGGATGAGAAGGAATCGAAAGTGGAGTATACAAACCCAACTTTTGATTGCTAGGTTTGCTTGTGGCACATAACGAACATCCTCGAACATATCTTGAAACACTTTTATTCATTTTAGGCTAATAACAGTACCTTTGCAAATTAGCCACCGTCTTGCCTACACCAAAGTGACCAACAATAAGAGAAGAATGAGGTTCTCTTATTATGTTGATTCTTTCACCCTGTGGAATACATAGCTTTCCAAGATGATACAAAAGATTATCATGCACATGGTAATCCAATTCCTCAACATGGTTAGGATGACACAAAGTCTTATATACTTCTTTAAAATCAACATCTAAAGCATATTGCTCAACATAATTCTCATGCATGATAGGACTATGCTTAAGAATAACTGAAGCACTAATAATAGGCCTTGAAAGCATATCAACAACTTTGTTATAAATGCCCTTCTTATACCTTATGACCAAGTGGAATTTTTGTAGAAAACACATCCATCTGAAGTGCCTTTCTTGTTGTAGCTTTGTTTGTGATTGTAAGTATTGCAGTGGTTGATGATCTATGTGGACAATGGTTTCTTTCCCCAATAAATAATGTTTCCATTTTTTCACACTTTGCACCAATGCATACAACTCCTTATCATAAGTAGGATAGTTAATCACGGCACCATTAAAAGTTTCAGAATGAAAACAAATGGGCTTACCATGTTGTAACAAGACTGCTCCCATTGCATAATTGCTTGCATCAGTTTGGATTTCAAAATGTTGTCTCAAATTCGGAAGTGAAAGAATTGGCGTTGAACTGATCTTCTCTTTCAAAGTATCAAAATCCCTTTGTTGCTTGCCTCCCCATTGAAAATCTTGCTTGACACTTGTCACTGCATGTAATGGAGCTGCAATGGAAGAAAAGTTAGCAATAAACTTCCTCCAATATTGGGTTGCTCCCAAAAAACTTCTTACCTCTATCACATTGTTGGGCTTGGGCCATTCTGATATGACTTTGACCTTGGAGGGATCAATTTTCAATTCACCTCCACCAACAATATGCCCCAAGTAAATAAGTGAAGTTTTTCCAAACTCACATTTGGACATCTTCAAAAACAACTTTTCCTTTTTCAAAACATCCAAAACTTGCTTCACATGCTTAACATGCTCTTCACGAGATTTTCTAAAGATCAAAATTTCATCCAAGTAGACAATAACACAATCATCAAGAAAAGGCCTTAAGCCATCATTCATAACTCTCATGAAAGTAGCAGGTGCATTGCAAAGTCCAAAAGGCATTACCATCCACTCAAACAAACCTTGCTTTGTTTTGAAAGTTGTCTTCCATGTGTCTCCTTCTGCAATCCTGATCTGATGATATCCGCTTCTCAAATCCAACTTAGTAAAATACTTAGCATCTTTCAATTGATCAAGCAAATCATCAATTCTAGGAAGAGGATAGTGATTCTTTATCGTAATCTTGTTCAAAGCCCCGAAATCAACACACATACGCCATGTACCATCTTTCCTTCGCACTAACACAATTGGAGATCCACATGGCGATGTCCTTGGCACAATGACCCCTTTGTCAAGCAACTCTTAGATTTGTTTTTTGATTTCAGCATTCTCCATGACTGACATCCTGTACATACCAATGTTTGGAAGAGGACAATCTTGCTGCAATTGAATTTCATGTTGGATACCCCGTTTTGGAGGTAATCCCTTTGGTTCCTGAAACATCTCATCATATTGATTAATAATCTCATATAGATCAAATTTCAACTTTGCATCACAACCTTGGAAAACTTTGTTTTCAATATCATCTTTGGGTTTAATTATTAAGAGAACAAAATTCTTGCTAGCATTGACTAATCTCTTCATTTGTCCCGCATTTACAAGTGACAAATTCATCTTCTTTGTATGGGATCTAACAATGTACTCAACTGCATTTTTAAACAAGTGATACTTATTCTCATGACGATGAAAAATGGCTTTTATATCATATAAATATGGGCTTCCCAACATAATACCACAAATATCCAAAGGAATAACATCAAGCTCTACCTCATCTATAAAATTTGTAGTGATAGAAAACCTAAGTTTACACCTTCTTCTCACCTGTAATTTAGCATTATCACATATCCAACCAAGAGGGTATGGTTTAGGATGTGGAATTGTTTCCAATTTTAATTTCTTAATAGTGTCTTTAGATATAAGGTTTGCTTGAGATCCAGTATCAAATAGAGTATCTATCTTGGTATGCTTTGAAACAACCCTTATGTGAAAAAGTTCTATTCTTTCTTTTTCTTGTCGAGTTACATTGAGATTACTGTTACTTGAAGAACTAGTACTTGCAATAGAACCCTTACCCTGATAACCCATGGCTGTAATCTTTGTTTCATCACCTGAATCAGAACCTAAATCATGTTGTATGGTTTCAGTAGTCTTTGACTTCCCTTTGTTGCCAAACTTTTTGGGTCTTCTTTCAGGATGAAGTTTCCAACAATGGTCTTCATCATGGCCATCTTTTGAACAATGTTTGCATGTGAATTTTTCTCCCTCTTTCTTAACAACAACATTCTTTTGGCCATTTCCCTTGAAATTCCTCTTTCCTTTGTCTCCATGACTGGAAGGATTCTTGTTACCCTCATGAGTTTCATTCCTTCCTCTTTCTTCCAAATGAGTGGCCTGAACACAAACGTCATCTAGATTTGAAGGATTAAACATGAGTATTGTATGTCTCAAATAACTATGTAAAGCTTCAATGTATTTGAGTAAAGTTTCTTGAGAAGAAAAATCTACTCCCAAAATCAAATCTCTTCTCCTAAATTCTTGAGTATAGCTTTGCACATTTTGTCCTTTAGCTTGTCTAAAATTTTGCCAATCCATAGTAGCTTTTTGCATATATGCCAATGGGTAGAATTGTTTTTTAATTGAAACAATAAAATCATTCCAAGAGGTTAAAATTTTACCATGTTTCTTCATGTCCTCTTGAGTCTTGGCTTCCCACCAAATGAGTGTTGCACTATCCAATCTTAAAGAAGCAAGTTGAATCTTAGTTTCATCATCTTGATTTTTTTGTATCCTACAATACACCTCAATCTGACGAATCCAATTATCTAATTTCTCAACATTTACCTCTCCATTGTACATTGGCAATTCAAATTTAATATCAATCTTTAACAAAGGAATTTGTGGAGGAGTTTTACCATGTCCTTTTGGAGAATTTGGAAGAGGTCTTGAACTGGTAGAAGAAGAAGAAGAATGAGGTGAGGGTGGTGGAGAAGCACCATTCCCTCCATTTCCATTCGGAGTTTTATCACCACTGTCTCCCTTGTGTTTTGAAGGGTTGGAGCCTTCACCTTGAAACCTTGTATTCCTTTCTTCCATCAAGAGTTTCATCATTTCTCTCATTTCCATGAAATCCTTTCTGATATCTTCATCTTCTGTAGGAATATGTTCATGACTCTCTTCATGAGCCATACTTGGTGAATTCCTCCTTGAAGCTTGTGGTGATGATATAATCTTTCTTCTTGAAGGATGAGAACTTGGCTCTACAAGTTGACCTTCTCCTCTTGTGAGTTTCAACCTTGTGAGCATCAGAAAACAAAACACTTGCAAATAATCAAGTCTTCAAAAACCTAAGCTCTGATACCAACTTGATCTGAAAATGATGAAGACTTGTATTCTTGAAAATATTTGCAAGTTTTAATTCAAGTTTTCTTATGCAAATGGATCAATTTTTCAAACACAACTTTTATAGAAATTACACATTTAAGATGTATATAAACAACAGCAAATAACAGTGAACAGAAAACACATAACACAACAAATGATAAAGGAGTTCACCCCTCTCTTGGGCTACATCTCCTGGTCTAGCTTCCAATAGATCTTTTGTATTATTTTCTCAAAGTGCTAAAATATGTGCTTTACAATGCTCAAAATTACAAATAGATGGCTCCAATGGCTTCAAAACGTCCAAAAACCCCTAGCTGGGATTTTTTAGCACCTCGTTTGGCCAAAAATTGAAGAAGATAGGCTTCCTGGAAGTTCCCCTTCAAACTTGTTGTCTCTGGATCACCAAAATGCATCTATTCCTCCTCAACCTAGCCCCCATGTGCATTTTTTTGTTAAAAATCAGCACCGGGCGCAACCGCACAACGGTGCGAACTGTAGGATGGTTATGCGCCTAGCCCCTAACCGTCTAGGACCGTGGGCACATGGCCACCATATGACCGCGTGCATATATATAAAGGGCTACGTTTTAAAACCAAATGGTAACGGTCGAAAGTGTGCGCCGATGGTTCTATAGCACATATACATATGACTGGGGGCCGGGGCTAAGCCCTGGCTTGGATCGTGCCCATTTCAAAACTATTCAAATTCAAATAAATTTTAAAAGGTATAGTGTTAAGAACTATATGGGTGGTGCACTGGTTGGGTGGCCCTTCCCAAGGCTTTACCCCTGCCCGGAGGTCGCGGGGTCGAATCCGGCCAACAACATAAATTTTAAACCAATGCCAGGGTGACACGTGGCGACCATTGATTGGGCCACATGTCAACATTCTATTCACTACCATTGCCATGTGCCATACACCAACTCGTCCACATGACTACCAACCAACACCTGCCATGTGTCGTACGACCCTTCCATGTGTTGTATGACTCTGCCACATGTCCTATGGTCCTGCCATGTCAACATCCATACAGACTATACAATCAACACATTTTGTTTTGCTTGTTTGTCGATTTGAATAGAATGCGATATCTCTCTCATCCGACATGCGTTTGAACCTAAACGAGTTGTGTTGGGTTCGTGTCGACGAGGCCTACGCTCCCGTTCGATTTGAGGCAATTCCGAGAACTTTGAATTTTGAGAAAAATTTGATCCCTTGGATCAACCATAAACCCTGAATTAGTGGAGTCATCGATTTGTCGGGTTTTAGTGTTCCCAATGAATGGATGCATTTTTTTTGACATGGAATGGGACAAGACATGTACCTTCTTAATTTTCTTCCTTGACTTGATGTGGGCCTGGTCATTCCTAGCCTTGAATTGAAAGTTACCCCTAGTATTAGTCATCACCCTTCATGAAACTTGTCACCAAATTATTAGGCCACAAGGTTGGAGGCATATGGGCATTGGGATGAGGCTTTATAACCCTACAGTAACAAGAGACATTAACTGAAATTTGACTAGATTGAAAGGTGCATGCAATTGAAAATACTAACAACCCAAAACTAAAAGGGATCAATACACAAATTGTAAATGATAGGTGATCTAGTGGTGTGTAGGAAGAGGTCTAACACCTTCAAAATTATCATTCTCCAAATATTTTATTCAAATTTTACAAGGAAATTGTACTAGGACTAGACATGGGCAACAATGACCTGTGAATGGGGCCAACGTTGAAATTTTTTCAAATTGTTTCTGTATGCATTGGAATTTGACATGGATAGAATATTCACATGCATTAATGATATGGGAGAGTTTTTGGACTCAAATTTGACTCACACACCCACTTTCTTCCATCATCAATTCATCATGTAAACCATAAACCCTAAATTAGTGGAGTCATCGATTTGTTGGATTTTAGTGTTCCCAATTAATGGATGCATTGTTGTTGACATGGAATAAAAGAGTACTTATATGAGAGAAAAAAACAAAGACAAGAAATAATTGATATTGAAGCTTCTGCGATTAATCAAGTACTTCTTTATCGATGTTATTGCATTCCCTTGCAGTTCTAGATGCATGGACATTATGCATCTTGATCGTATTTTAAAGGAAACACCTAAAATACATTGGACTAATGATAAGGATTTTTGTCACATGCCTTAATGATATGGAAGGGTTTCTAGACTCAAATATACCTTGGGTGGTAACAATATTGTTTTAATTGATGTAGTGGTTGTGACAATGCCAACAAAATCCAACTTGTTCCTTAGGCACAATTGTATGTACACCGTGAAAGTCGTAATTCCTTACTCTTTTTGTGATGCAATTTCCACATGAAGGATTCATTGTCACCATAAATCAATGATCATATTATGATCCACAACCACATTTGACCGAAGATAATGTATCACCTTTAGTGGATCATACATATATAGTCTATCCCTACTAGTTAGTTGGAAAAACCTCCTTCACAATTGAATTATGTGGCCTACTTCTTCATAATTAAGTGTCGCGTCCTACTTCTTCGACCATGATATTTCCTAAAGATGATAAATTATTAGAGGCCATGACATTTTTATATAGTCCTTAGGATAACCTCCATAATAGATCTCCTATTGAATTTCACCCTAGGTCTATCCACTCCACTACTATAATTACCTTATACTACATCCCTTTGGAAATATTGATCATTTTGATTCATCTCTACCAAAAACACCCGTGACTTGAAAACGATACCTTGGATTAAATTTCCATACTTAATATTATTGATGTTTCCATCGAACGATATGTTGTCAAAATATTTCATGTTGACATGAAGAATCTATTATGACTTTCCAGTTTTCGTTTTGAATGTAGGACCTTGCATTGAATTGTATGGTACCTATAGATCATTTTCGTAGCCATGTTTATATGAGTAAGCTATATTCTTGAAATTTCATATAGAATTAGGATCATTTCACTCTGTATTGTTTCATTTAAACCTTTTTCCACCTTAAAATTGTCCTAGGAATATCCCTATTGAACATTAGTACATTATTCCATCTTCTTCACTTTGAAAACATCTAATGGTGGAGCCTTCCTATGATGAGTTCCCCTAGAGTAGTACCATTTTTACATTTGGAACCCATTTGGAGCTTCATTCTCATATGTAATCTAGTTCAAGTACACTAGTAACCTAATGGGCAATAGTAACATGTGAATGGGGCCAATGTTGAAATTCTTTCAAAATGTTTCTATATGCATTGAAATTTGACATGGATAGATTGTTTGCATGCCTTAATGATATGGAAGGTTTTCTAGACTCAAATATACCTTGGGTGGTAACAATATTTTTATAATTGATGTAGTGGTTGTGACAATTCCAACAAAATCCAACATGTTCCTTAGGCACAATTGTATGTACACCGTGAAAGTCGTAATTACTTACTCTTTTTGTGATGCAATTTCCACATGAAGGATTCATTTTCACTATCAATCAATGCTCATATTATGATCCACAACCACATTTGACCGAAGATAATGTGTCACCTTTAGTGGATCATACATAGTCTATCCCTATTATTTAGTTGGACAAACCTTCTTCACAATTGCATTATGTGGCCACTTCCACCATTTTTTTAATATCAACTCCCATAAAGAATGAGCCTTTGCCCACTTGTGTAAAATATTGCAAAAACACAAGATGAGATATTTATAAGTGGATATTCCACTCACTGATACAGCTTAGTGATTTATATTTAATTGAACAAAAGATTCATCCTATGAGAATACAAATATCTAAAACCTATAAGAGCCTAACACATGCCCCCCCCATGAACATTCACCCAAAGGTCCCCATCACCAGTTCTATCCAATCATAAATTATCATGTGGCTATGTTCGAGAAATCAAAAGGGACTCCACTAAAAGACTTCACCAAGGATATTCACCACAATACATGGGTCTCCAAGTGGCACATTTTCAACAACCCAATGGATATAATCACGGGGTTATGGTTAGGTTGATTCATTGTTAATTTTCAAAAAGCATCAGTCTTAAAATTCATATGGATAAGGGAACATCATAGGAAACAATCAAAGTTTCAAGTTACCTATCGAAGGCTAGGTACGATGCCACTCCTATATGCAACCTATAATTTCAACTACATGGCTAGATGGGTATTCAAATTCGTAGCCAACAAGCCTCAATTATTCATGAATTATTAAATTTATCTATACAAATTCTCCATTATGAGCTAGTTAATGAAGACAAAAAAAAATAACCAACCCAACCACATCCTCAAATCATGGATTCAACCATTACATATCCAAGAAAAAACTAGGATTTAGTTAATGCACCATTTTGAGAAGGAGAGTCTATAAATGAAGAAGCTACAACAACACAACAAGGGGGATCATAAGGATTTTTTCACCAATACACTATTGAAATCTTGAGCAGTTGGTTTATTAGAGGGATATGCAACATTGGTGCCATCTTTTCTTCTACTCTCATTCTCCTTATCTCTCTGTAGGTTTTATCTGAGTAACGTACTTCCCTAGTTGTATTAAAAGGATGGTTTCTCTAGGTCCATGATTTTATAGTGACAACCCCTAAATATTCTAGTGTATCAAAATAAATGACGAGTTCTTTTTGGAATAAATATTGAGGCATTTTTCCACTAAGGAAATGAATAAAAATCATACAAGTTATCCTTGTTTTACCTATCTACATTTTCTATATCACTTGGTGTTGAACGAACCAATGGATCTATGCTTACCATGCCCATTTGATTTTCATGAATTAGGATCGAAGATTAAAATTGGACATTTATACATAGGGGTAACAAAGCCAATTTCACCCCCTATGTGCAAAAGTGTCGGGTCATACTAACTTCGATCATGATCTTTCCCAATGATGGAAACTTCTTAGAGGCCATGACATTTTTATATAGTCCTTAGGATAACCTCCATAATGGCCCTCTTATTTAATTTTTCCCTAGATATATCTACTCCACTATCATTCCCTTAGACTCCATCCCTTTGGAAATATTGATCCTTTTGATTCATCTCTACCAACAACACCTCTAACTTGAAGTTAAATTTCCATACTTAATATTATTGATTTTTCCATTGAACGAGATGTTGTCAAACTATTTCATGTTGACATGAAGCATCTAATATGACTTTATAGTTGTTGTTTTGGGTGTAGGACCTTGCATTGAATTCTATGGTACCTATAGATCATTTTCTTAGCCATTTTTATATGAGTAAGGTATACTATTGAACTTTCATATAGAATTAGGATCATTTCCATCTTCATTGTTGCATTTAAAACTTTTTCCACAATCCAAAAAAATACAAAAAAATCATTTAAAAAAATCCAAAAAAATCATTTATAAAATCCAAAAAAATCATTTAAAAAACCAAACCTAGGGAAATAAAGAAACTATTGTGAATTTAAGAAACTATTTAAAAAACAAAAACTAGGGAAATAAAGAGACTATCCTCGAGCCCATTTTAAATTATAACCAAAATGAAAATTAACTATCCTCGTGCTCATTGTTCATAATACAATCACATGCCCAATGTTCACAATACAAACACCGTGCCATGGAGACATATCCACATTGTTAATTTTGAGACAGAGCTACCCTGGAGACAAAGCTACCCGTGGAGACATAGCTGGAGTGAGTATACCCTCGGGCTAGAGTGAGTATACCCTCGACACTCTTCACGTGGAGACAATGCTACCCATGGAGACTGAGCTACCCATGCTACCCATGGAGACTTGGTGGCTGACTAAAGCAAGTAGGGCATCCACGAAATCAACCACATGAAGAGTAGGGAATCCATGAAATGAAGGACATCAAACTGAATCAAGTAGGGCATCCACAAAATCAATCAGGGAATCATAGAAGAGGAGGGACCATCGACGCCTAAGGTGACACATCAGCCCTAGATCGAGCAACATTACAGAGTCAATGGTAAGTTTTTATCCCTGTTGTTGAGTCATCATTGAACTTCATTTTCAATCAAGGTGAATATTATTTTGAATCTGACTAGTATATTGAACTTCATTTTCAATCAATAAACCCAAATCATTATAAACCTATCCATCCTTATCATCTGTAATTTCAATAATGTGTATACCCTTCTATAATTTCAATAATGTCTTGGAGTATCTGAAGCTTCTTAAGACTTGTCCTCTTTAAGAATTGGTGGCCAATGAAAAAAACCCCACCTTGATCTCTAGTTTTCTTGTAAATGTGGCCTCATCTATAATGATACTCATCACAAATTTAGACCATATCTCAACTTCAAGAAGTGTTAAAACACCATATGATACTTATTCAAATCAATATGTATCAAAGTCAAATTTGGTGACAATGTCCATGTTGCTTGTTATCTTCCTAGAAAACCCAAATCTCGATGTAACATGTTTACCAATATTAGAGTTGGAAAAGACTCATCTACCGTAGAGAATAAATAAGCATTCATGCCTCCATTGAACTTTTACTAGAGGGTTATTGGGCCATCAATAAAGAGTCGTCTCTCAAGACAGTGTTATCATTTAATGATTATCGTCTCTGGTGATTGTTTTTATCCTTTTAGAGGAAAATCCTTTGGTGTATGGATATTGGCCTTGAATCCCTTCCTTCAACACATCAATTATGCCAATGACCTCCTTGATAGCTCTGCAAGGGCTTGAATTACATTCCCTAACCTTAAGCAAAAATACACACCAAATAAAATGCTAAGACAATGACTTACAATCTCATGAATGACAATGCCTTGAAACATGATATGCCAAACTTCAAAATCCATTTCTCCAAGTTCTTCATAAAAATTTCCAATACGAAATGTGAGGGTTATTCAAATGCATTATTCAAATGTGATGCCCAATATATTCAAATGCATTATTCAAATGTGATGCCCAATTTATTCAAATGTGAGGGTTATTCAAATGCATTATAAAAATTTCTTGTTTACTATGGTGATGCCCAATTATTCAAATGCATTATATTTGTTTGCAGATCAATTTCATTTCTACTTTTCATATATCTAATAACAATGACATGGGAAATTGATTTTCTTGGTTGATGGATAGCTTTGAAAACCAAGAGAAACAACATCCTCAATCTAGAGATGAAAATACATTTCCACAGGGTTTCACAATCTCGTTTTCAACAACCAACTATAGAAAACCATTAAAACTTGAAAATGCAACCTTGTAAACCCCAATGAAATATAAATTGATTTTATATATAGGTGGTGATACTCTTGTGGCTTTAGGTAGTGTGCATCACTCTAGAAATAGGTAAAATGCTCAACTACTTGTGGGTATCACTTTGGATATGATTAGACTAGAAAAACACATTGAGTAAAGAAAAAAACAACCAAAGGAAGACTAAGAAAGTCACCACAATGAAGAAAAGGAGAAATACAGACAAATAGAGTAGTGTATGGCTTTAAAAATCCACATCTTCCAAGAAACATGGGAGTTACACTTAGCAAGCATCCAAAAATTAAATGCTAATTAATGAGTTTGTGAACCAAAAGTCCAATCGCTCAATTTGGAAGGTAGCCAACAACACCAAGTGAGTGATTTACCCCAAGGAAGAAATTTGTTGAGTGCAAGGGTCAATAAGCTCAATCGGTTGGTTTGGACAACGAGTAACCTCATCGAATAAGTGTTTTTTCTTTTGGGGGTAAATCGTATACCTTAAGGTTCAAGAAGGTTTAGTCACTAGGTTTGGAGACTCACTGAGCTTCCAACCTAGAAAGTTTCCTTTTCTTGGCTAAATTATCCAAATATACAAAAGACTTGACACCTTTCTTTTCTTACTTCAATGATGAAGGTTAAATTACTAACATTTAAAGAACTTTTGGTCTCCTGGCTTATTGATTTATATATCATGAGGAAAAATTACAGATTGGGAAATCAACAAGTCCTTCAAGTCAACGACTTAGATGTTTTCTTGACAAAATGGTTCATATAGATAACAACAAAATATTGAAGGAGATTTTACAATGTGAATTCTCCATTACTCATAAAAAATTAAACTCTTATTCTATGCAACATTGAGTTTCCATGGTTGCTTGGTGATTCCAAAACTTCTTCAACTCGTCAACAGTACTAAGGAGTCATTAAGAGATCTAATACCTTCATAAATATTTACACATCAAATTCATGCTTGAAAAATTGATCCTAAATCCTCATAGATATAAACTACCTCATGTGTGAGCTCAATATCAACAAACTAAAAGAAGTATTGGCAAGCAATTAAAAATAAATTTAAATGAGTGTTGGTGGAATCCCTTGATTTCTCAACTTGCAACTTATGCAACTTTATGCAATTTATGCAACTTTAAAGTTGGATAGTTGGAGGAGAATGATCATTTTGAAGGTGCTAGGCCTCTTCGTACACACCACTGGATCACTATCCAACTTTATAAATCAACATACAACTTACGCAACTTTATGCAACTTACGCAACTTTATGCAACTACACAACAATTGGTTTTATTTTATGCATTGAAGAGTGCGCCCTAATGGGTTAGGGAAGTTTGGGGACCCAAGGGAGGCTCCTAAACTAGAAAAGACCCCAACTAGTGCACAAGGCCCAAGAGAGGTCATAACGACAAATAAGGACAAGTGAGTGATTTACCCCAAGGAGGAACTTTGTTGAGTGCAAGGGTCAATAAGCTCAATCGGTTGGTTTGGACAATGAGTAACCTCACCAAATAAGTGCTTTTTATTTTGGGGGTAAATCGTATACCTTAAGGCTCAAGAATGTTTAGTCACTAGTTTTGGAGACTCACTGGCCTCCCAACCTAGAATTTTTCCTTTTCTTGGCTAAATTATCCAAATATACAAAAAAATTGACACATTTCTTTTCTTACTTCAATGATGAATGCCCAATTACAAACTTTTAAAGGAATTTTGGTATGCTGACTGTAACAACCCAAATTGATGAATTTTTATCCTAATTTTTAAATTTGAATTTAATTAATTATTAAAATATAGTAAATGAGTCTTTTATTATTTTATTATTAAAAGTGGGTGAAGTAATTATTGGGAGGATAAGGTTGTTGGGGGATTAATGAGGGGGACTTGAGAGAGGAGGGGAGCACTTGGAAGAGGATCTCATTTTTATTTTGGTTTGAGAATTTTTGAAAGATAGAGGGAGAAGGTGGAGGGAAAAACAATTTTGGACTGCATCTATATTACTGGTTTTGACTTGCAGCTTGCTTGAGGAGCTTGCTTGAGGACTTCATAGGGGGCACCTATTGCTGGGAATTTTGGGCTCGGGGGCCAGGAAATCGTAAGGAATTCTGGAGCTAGGGAGTCGGATAGGTTGTTCCTAGCTGGCTGGGAGGTTAGTCAGTTTTGGGCAGAGCTTCATCATGGACAGAGTTGGAGCTTGGACAGAGTTGGAGAATAGAATCAATTTGAGGTATTTTCATTATTATGTTGTGTTCATTACTGTTATGTTGATCATGTTCATTATTTATATATTGTTCATAACAACTATGCTGAATATGTGGTTTATTGTCATGCTGCTCATAAATTTTCATTATGCTGAACATGGTTATATGATGAATAATGAATTGTAGAGAAGTTACGATAACATTTCTCTATTTAAACTTATGTTTTATAAGGCTCCTCTTGGAGAGGACTTACACATGGTATCAGAGCCCGGTTTCAAAATTAAAACCTGGGCTTGACCACCCACAACACTAGGATTTTGTATTTTTCCTTTGCAATCCAATTTTCTTTGTTACAGGAAGGGGCATAATTCCTTATCTACGTCACCTCTGGTCAAATAGTGGACTCTTGGTTTGCTGGTATTTGGTTTGCTTTAATGTTTATTTAATTTATAGTGTTGGTTTTTGGATCCCTTTCTTTCTTCTTGCTTCTCAAGCGTGATCATCTCCCTAAAAAAAATGAACTGTATTAATATCCCAAACTGTTGGACAGTAAAAATATACACAGGCATTTCCATAATTTTGTTTCAAATGTTATTCCTGCGAAAGATAAATACATTATAATTCTAATCAATGGATCAAATTTTAATTTTTTTTTGAATTTCCCCAAAGAACATAAATGAACACAGAACCTTAAATGTAGACATGCACAGTGTAATCGATAAGAAAATCCAACAGCTGTAGGAAGTTCCAAGTGTGTAATGGTTGGATCTGAAAAGCAGGGGAGAAATTCATAGCTTCATTGCAACTTACGCACAAGGGAGTCAATAATACAATCAGCTAATGGTCATGGGAACTGGTGTGACTGTATCATGGACCAAATCAAGAATTCTAACAATATCCAAACGCTTGATTTTAACCAAGGCAGATGCTGTCATAGACAATATTGATATGACCAACCCAATACCCATTTGTTGCAGCTTAGTAAACCCCCTCTCTTTTTCAGTGTACTTGCGAGCAATAGGCACAATTATGTGATCATAAACTGGAACCCATATCATGACACTCAGTACATCAAATATAGACAATGATGCTACAAGAATTTCGAAGGAACCAATGTTGGTGTCCATGGTCATGCTTTGTTCGAAAAACATTTTTGACATTCTTTCCAGCATCCACATTACCCTCATGTAATTTTGTAATTAAATAAGTCACCAAATTTATGTTAATTCTATAGTATGCCAGTTGCTCAAAACACTCATTCCCTAAAACAAATGGGAAAGCTCTCCAGTTTCCTGTATTTTGTCTCACAGATGGCCTTCCATGGATATCCACAGACCCATCCCCAGTGTATTTCTCTTATTGGCCCTCCTCTACTGGCAAGAGAGGTTGATTGTCTTAATTTTCTAGCAGATAAGGTGCTTTCCCCCGGAGTTAATGATGACCTTGCCTCTAGTATGAATGCATAAATGCTCAAAATATAGTCTCAGGTTTGGAATAAAAGGATTAACATCCATTTTGAAAAATTTCCGTTTCACAAGAGACAACAAGTAGTGCAATTTCTATGAATAAGGCAACACTAATGGAGCGATTGTTGTTATATGAGCCTGCATACCTTCACTGGCCACCGGTACCAACTCCTTCCTGAGACCGATCCCCAGATTACCTTCTTCATCTTCCTCCTGAAACACTGTGACACAGATCCCTGACCCTCACGCCAAGATCCATGCAGGATCGTTCTAAATCTTCCCCTGAGTCTAATTGACTCTTTGGTTTCCCCACAGGGAATACCACACACACTAGGTGTATTCCACAACTAACCAACAAATATGATTGGGGATTTTCTTTTTCTTTTGGGATTTCAGATTTTGCGATTTCGTGAATCCTGTTGTCGAGCCCCTTGTCTCTTCAACCTTTGAAACCTGAAACGTCAACGAGGGTTGACTGCTTCAATACGCCAAACACACACCTCTTGTTGCCACTTATTTCATCTTTTCAGAACTTGAGTGATAGACCAACACTCGTTCCTCTTCCCTTATGATTTTTCGGTTTCCGAAATTTCCCCTTTTGGAGAGATTGAAGGACTTTCGAGAATTTCCCTGAAGCTTGATCACTCCCTTGACTTCCGTCGCACGTATCCTTCGATTAATGCTTAGGACCCACCTTTCGGCTTTTTCCTTTTCATGATTTTGGGAGTTGCGTTGACATGCAACTCTGTCTCTTGACTCCTGGAACCCCGAAACCTGATTGGGCCCACATCTATTATCCTTCAATGTTTCGAGAAATTTTCCTTTCACTCTTCTGGATTTCGCGACTTACGAGATCCACAGTAGAAAGGTTCCTCACCTCCTGAAATTTTGATCTCTGAATTCCTGAAAGCTCACCTCCAATGTTATCTATGGATGAGATCCTCCACGATCCGACAACTCTAGATATTTCGTCTTTTCGCGAACCAAGAGTTTGAAACTCTCGATTCCAAAGATCGCTACCTCCTCTACTTCCTGACACCCGAAGTGTCGAAATGCCAAAATTCCATGCCAAAGTCTTGTCGTGTTTCGTGACTTCGGGATTTTCACTCCACTATGTCCCAGCTCCTTGTCGTCAGGACTCCCAAAATACCGAACCTTGAAGTTCCGAAGCGCCGAAAATTCCACTATTGTCTTCACTCGCGATAATCCATTTCACGATTTGGGAGTTAGAGTGACCTAGGGTTTTGGCTTACACTCCAGACCTACGAAACCTGAAATTTCAAAATGATCTAACGGCTCAAGTAACCAAAATAAATTGTCCATGTTGATTCTTGAAACCAAAGTGATGGGTTCACCCAACTTCTAACCACCTTGTAGTTCCTCTGGATCCTATGGTCCCCGCGATTTCACGAGTTCTGCTCAGAGAATTCTGACCGCCAGATTCACTCCTCAATGACTTCTGTGAGACGAATCGATGTTCTCTCTCCTGAACTTGTCTTTTATGAGATGCTTTCGAATTTTGACTCCCTTTGAACACTTCAAAGGTACTATCCCTTCCGAGATTTCACTTGCAAACTCAATCCCTCAAAAGGAATTCTTCTCGCAGTCCTTGCGGAAATATTTCAAATAACCTCTAGATATTTGAGTCCTCGACTCTGTGCACTCCTTGTAATAGTAGTCCTTCCACCTTCACCTCAGTTGATAACTTCTAAGGCTTCAACTGGCTTGCGCACACCATGCACGGCTCTGTGATTCTCCTGCACTTCGCTGATATGAGAACAACGATATCTTTCCTAAGCTTTATGAGCTAAAACTCAGACCTTCGTCAACACACACCTTGCGGACGTTCACTGCACTCCTTGTAGGAATTCTCAGGAAGAGAAACAATTGAAACTCATTCTTCTCCTCTCTCAGACTTCATATACTTAACATGAAATCACACATTCAACACAACATTGAAACAAATGCATAAACAAAGAAAATAAAACAACTGTAAGCATACCATTCAACAAATGTAAACAATAAGCATCGCAACACCATGAAAATTGAGTCAAAGCTTCATATATTAACTCAAGTGCTTCTGTACATGGGTTCTTCTCTACAACTCTCTGCTTCGACTCTCAATGATGATAATGTTACAATGATATAAGGGTGAGGGTGTCTATAGTCGTTTTCCCTCCTACTCTCTAAACTGTCTAATCTATGAATTCAAATCTACCTACTTTCATTAAACAGACTTAATGTCCATTACATCCAGCAGATGAGAGAAATCACTCAGGATCTGTTTACAATCTCCAAGATATAAATGCAAGTATGTTCCTCCTAGCTTATTACATTAATGCTTCAGTTTCAAAATTCAAAACGTTTTCATAAAAACGTGCTCTTTTTCCATCTGCGCGTCTAACTGCTCCTTTGGCTAGGCACGTGCTTTTGGCTTTCTATGATGCTCCTGCATCACGCTGCATGATAGGCCTTTTCATCTGCACCTATATGATTTCTTAGAGAATGAACCAACTCTAGCTTTTCCCTGCTTCTATCCCTGGGATTGTTGGAGAGGATCGGAGCAACACATCCCATACGAAATAGACAGTTGGTAACTGACATCGATTTGTTGTTCCCAAAATACCAGTTGAGAGAATTGTTTTCGGTGATTACAACAAGGGAATTTGTGTTTGTGCGGGAATTTTTGAGCAGAGTGCTTGCTAGATCGATTCCTATGACTCCAGAGCTGCATCCCATTCCTTCCAGATGTAAGCATTTTGTGTCCTCCTCCATCTTGTAATGATTCATTATGTGAGAAGCCAGAGATGGAATGGGCTTAAAAGCGCTACACACAATCACAATAATTCCTATATCATCTGCTTCTATATTAAGCTTGTGCATTACCTCATCAACTGCACCATAAACTACCTCGCCTGTCTCCTCCCAACCAGCTTTCAACGTTATATCCTCGTAGTTTTCTTTGAAAATGAAGGGAGGTATTGATAAATTGTGAAGCAAAGAGAGATGCAGAGAGAAGAGAATAGAACAATATATTGAAATGTATGAAGAAGTACAGAACGTAGAAAACTCTCTCTTTACAATGTAAGATGGTTGAGCTATATATGCTCAAGCAGGACAAAAATAGAAAGTACAACTGTCCAGTACAGCTGGCAGTGTATGGTCATACTGTTGAGGGTACAATATATTTAACACTCCCTCTTAGACTCAACAGTTACAATCAGCAGCACTGACTATGCCTAAGTGCTGTCTCTGGAAGTCAAAAACTGACTTTCCTAGTGGCTTGGTGAAAATATCAGCAAGCTAATCTCTAGAACCACAAAATTGTAGTGCAATGTCACCATTATTGACTAACTCGCGTATGAAATGAAACTGAGTGTCAATGTGTTTACTTTTCTTGTGGAACACATGGTTATTGGATAATGCAATTGTTGATGTGTTGTCACAGAAGATAGGAGTTGGATCCTTCTCTATTTGTGACATGTCTTTCAATAATATTCTGAGCCATACAGCTTGACAAGAAGCTGAGGTAGCTGCAACATACTCTGCCTCTGCAGAAGATATTGATACAATTGGCTGCTTCTTCGATGCCCATGAAATTAGGTTCGTGCCCAGTTGAAAAACATAGCCTGATGTGATTTTCCTATCATCCAGGCTGCCTGCAAAGTCACTATCTGTGTAACCAGAGAGTTGATTACAATCAGATGTAGTGTACCATAAGCCAAAATTTATTGTCCCTGCTACATATCTCAAAATTCGTTTTGCCATTTTCCAGTGTGAA
>ML797035.1:234716-264203 GCA_009831015.1 Picea engelmannii
ATGAAGGCTTGAAGCCCCCAAGGTCAAAGAAGTCAAAGTGACCTAAAAGAAGAAATCATTATTTAAATGATAAAGTAAAGTGACAAAGTCAAGGTGGATTATTTAAATAATAAAGATAAGTGACAAAATCAATAAATGATAAAATAAGGTGACAAAATCAAGAAGCAATATTTATGGAAAGTGGTTAACCCTAAAAATAAGGAAAATAGGTTAAGTGACCTAGAAATGGGTTAATATTATCTAAATGATAAATTAAAGTGACAAATTCAAGGTGGATTATTTAAATAATCAAGAGAAGTGACAAAATCAAGAAATGATAAAATAAGGTGACAAAATCAAGAAGGAATATTTAAATGATAAAGTATTGGAGAACTTTCTATTTATGGAAAGTGGTTAACCCTAAAATAAGGAAAATAGGTTAAGTGACCTAGAAATGGGTTAAGTGACCTAAAAATGGATAAAGTGAACTAAAGGATGAAAGTATAAATAAGATAGCAATGGTCTCTTGTAGATCATCCTTTTTGTGGATCAATGGAGGGCTTCTTGTGGGAATATATTTTGGAGTGTTGATGGAGAACTTCTTATGAGAGATTCTTGAGCATTTTTGGTGTGGAACACTTGAGGATATTGAAGATATATAGGTGACTGAGATAAACAAGTAAATCTAAGCCAAAATTCCTAGGAAAGTGAAGAAAAGAAGGTCGAAATGCAAGGAAGGATAAATTCTTTTGATGGTGCTTTCTAAGGTATGTTATTTATAGGTCATCTCACCATTTTCTCTATAACTTGTTTTCTATAATGATTCAGATCCTGAAATTGCTATGAAAGTGAGACAACATATCCAATTATCTGTGGTTAAAAATTAAGCTTGTGGTTCTTTTTATTTTTGGAGTTACACTCCGTGGAAAATAGGGTTTGTGGCTAGTCCTGAAACTAGTCAAAATCAGGTGTTTCGGGTAAAAACGTCATAACTTCTTCATAACAGATCCAAATTCGGTGAGAAAAAATGTTTTGGTTAGGTTACATTCTGTAGTATGCTTTTTAATAGTTTAATATCATTTCATCAAATATTTTGTGCGGGGCACACTCTACAAGGTCGCTCTCTAGAATAAGCCAAAATTAAGCAAGGTATGTAATTTTTACTATAACTCCTTTTTTGAGAGGTTCCAAGTAGTGCCACTTGGAGGAATTGTATAAAACACACTAAAGAACATTGTGTATAAGTTTTAGATATTTATTTAGTACAGGTATAAAGTTATGATTATTTCAAGTTAGGGTTGTTGACTAATCCAAAACTAGTCATGGTTGAGACAAGCAGTTGATGAGTTGGCACATACATGAGGTGTATAGTTGATGATGTTGGTACATATTGATGAGTCATTGTTGATGAGTAGTTGAAACATGATTGGTATATACTTGGTACATGGTTGGATGCACTTGTTTATGGTACAGGTTGATTATAGGTTGTTTGGCACAAGTTGGTGCATGGTTGATGCTCTTGTTTATGGTACAAATTGATATATGTTGAGGATTGTTGCCTCATATCAGTTGATGCTGTGAATGTAAGATGATTCTTGCATATAGAGCGGGTTCTCTTGAATAGTTGTACTCTATTTAGTTGTTGTTGAAAAACCCCCGGATTGAAGTCCATAATAAAAAGAAAAATTGTACATACATCTTGTGTTCCTTGTGGAGATGATTTGTTGATGATATATTGCCGATATATGTTGCTGATATGTATTCACATCTAAATTATTATTAATGAAAGAAATGAGTAATGAGTAAATGTTGAATGCTAACTAATGAGTTTTGTGTAAGAGGAAAGTTTTGGGAAAAAGATCCCCACACTCATTCACCCCCCCCTCTAAGTGTGGTAGGTGTGTCCAACACTTATGACTACAACAACTAAATTTCTGAAATTTTATTATTATTTTTTTTCTAATATTACTCCAATATTTCATTTTTAAAATGTTACAGGTGAATTTCATAACTTTTTTGATTGATTTATTGTGTCAACTTTTGTCTAGGGTGACCATGGCCGAAAATCACCCGCTACATCTATCCAGGGTGACCATGGAAAGGCACCCATTGTGCCTCAGTAGGTAAATTTTAAATACAATAATAACTTATGACTACAATAACTAAATTTCTCAAATGTTAAAGTTCATATCATTAATTTTATTCATCAATGTATTGTGTCATGGTCAACGTGGGAAGGCTCCCACTGAGGATATTGATGAGGACGAAATATGTTATTCCACTGACCCAATAATGACTGTAGCGAAGGCCCAGAAGAAGGAAAACATATAATATCTAGGTTTGATTAGAAAAAGATCCCTGACATAGGAGGATAGGGAAATAATTGTAGAGCTACAAAATATAATAACTAATTTTGGGGTAAGTGGAATCTTCACATATTTTTATCAGCTATGACAATTTCACATCCATTTTTTTGTTTTATATTTTCTATATGATTTGATAAAATAAATTTTTCTGTTTGTAGGAGTTTTTAAACCCCGTGCGTCAACAATCTGCTGATCCTGCAACTGATGTAGGTAGCAATGATGGTCCAATGCAACAAAAATGTCGACATAGAAAAGTACAAGTGAGGCTTTTATAGACGAAATTATCCGAAAGGCTTCGGTTCTTCTAGTGTTTCATTTTATTTTGCAACCATTTTAAATTTCCCTTATCAATAGCTATACCCTGTTGTACCCCCTCCACCCATGAGTGGAGCTACATCGACACCCGTGATGTGTCCGGCTATACAACCAAGTTATGATATCGCCTCTACCTCAACTTAACTTACACCCTCAGCACTAGTGAAAGAATCATGCCTTCCTATGTACCGTACAAATCATCTCCACAAAATAATTTGTAATTTCCATTTCCTGGTCCTCCCCAACCCATGGCCCCACCACAGGGATAGCCACACGCTGGGGTTAACTTTGTTCATCCCTCTCCCATTCCACAGTTTCAAAATTTTTAACAACTGAATACAGCAAATCCGACCCATCAATCGAATAATGTTAAAAAGAAAGGAAAAAACCAAAACAACAATAATCCTAGACCAGGAGGAAATAACCCCCAACAAAACCATCCTACTGGGGGAAATCAGAGTCAAGGGAACCAGAACCCCCAAGGGGGAAATAACAAAAAACGCCAAGGAAATTATAAAAATAACCTACAGAAAAATGTCCCTTGCACCCTTTGCGGTGAATATGGAAATTATACTCACCATTGCCCCCAGATAACTAGCTTTAAATAGATGAAGGAATTTATGAATGAACCACGTCCCCCAACACCGCCTGCCCCTCAATAGGCCCCACAACAATACGTACAACAACCACCCCCAGCGGTGTTACAAAACCCTATTCCACACCAAGGGGTGATGAATACCTTGCAGGAAATGCACCCTGCCCCACCACAAATGGGACAATATCAAAACCTTAGCACTCCTACAGATCGCACTATCCTCCTCACTAGCGAAGAAGAAATTCTTCTACAAATGTGCAGTCGTCAATACAACGCACCCCCTAAATATACTCCCACCACTTTGGAAGTAGTTTCATTTACAACAAGACCACCTCTAATGATCACAGGCCCTAATTCACTAAAACCCCCCTTCATAGTCATCGCATCCTATTACGACGTAGAATGTTAACAATCCATAGGCTAGAGTAGCACACAATTACAGTTTGGTCGATGACTTAGCACAATCCCTTGTTGCCATGTCAGCATTGGAAGTCCTTCAAACTTGTCCCACTCAACAGAAGTCATTACTCTCCTCCCTAGGGGCATTCGAACCTGCTGATACTAGGCTCATCACATTTGATCTAGATTGTGGGGAACCCTGTCTCCCTGCTTTGGTAGCTTTCCAGATACCCATCAAAATTTGAAACATCACAGTGCATCGATGCATCATCGATGAAGGTGAATCCACATGCATCATGTCCAAAACATTATGGCAGAAACTCAGCTCTCCTGAGCTAATACACTCCACCATCACTTTGAGAGATTACGATGGATGACCATCCTCTCCTGAAGGGATATTTCAAAATGTTCCCATTGAACTCGGGTGAAAAACCATCGTTATCGACATTGAATTTATTGAATCCCCACTCGATTACAATATCCTGTTTGGACACAACTACATTTATGCTATAAAGGCAGTCACCTCTTCTGTGTTTCACACGATGATGTTCCCGCACAACAGAAATATCATCACCATCGATCAAGTTTCACATTATGAGCCTAACACATCCTCCAACATCGATAACATCCTACCTTTTGTCCACACTAATATCGATGCCTACCCACTCGTCGAGATGGGCCCCATAATTTTCAAACACCCATCCTTGCTAGGGACATACCATAGACCACCCCCGCTCACACATCCCTTAGCTCAGGTATGCGTCATCTCTTCCAATGGAATTAGCACTAGAGATACCATTCCTCCCATTGAGGCTTCTTCACTTCTTGACATCACATTGGTCGCATAACTCCTACCTCAGGAATCCCCTAAGAACTTTCCATCACCACTTGTTCCCGATGTCCCTCTCCCCCAGGGTCACGTCCCAGTTTGGGAGACAGTCCCCCAAGCCATTACTCAAATCCCCTTCTTCTACTTGCCACCGTGCATACAAGCTTTCCAGGTAGCTGCAATGCTTACTCTACCTAACATGGTTCTTTCCATCCCAGTTTGGTATCTGCACCCACCTGAGATGGTTCCTCAACCATCCCTCCCTCCCCGAATAGAGGGAATCCCAATGTAGATCCCAATCCTCACTCCCACCGCACCACCCCCACCCCCACTTTCTAGAGCCACCGCTACAATTGGAAGCCGAAGGAAGAATAAATAACCCACCACTCCACCTCCCCCTTGAGTTCAACTTCCTTGCGCACTATGCGATAAACAAGGACACCCCACTAATCGTTGTCCCTCTCTCTCCGAGTTATGCAATCGAATTAGACTTCCTCGAGCAACTACACCGCTCGTAGCTACACCCAACACACCTAGTACTACCACCACATCTCCAACTATAGGTACCATAGGGTTTCGAACCAAATTCACATGTGCCATTTGTTCAGAATATGGCCATTACACCCACCATTGCCCTGCCCTACCTCAATTTCGACAGACACTAATGGCAGTATGCCAAAGATTTCAGCAAGAGTCCCCCCCATCCGTGTCATCAAGTAATCCTATCATAGACATCCACTATGTCATGACTTCAGTTAAAAAATGGATGATATTCCCTTGCTCTCTCTGTGAATCACTGGATTATTTCACATACCAATGTCCTACGATCCTTGAATACAGGCGTCACCAAATGGCCCTTATTCAAAATCCTACACCCCCCGCATTTCTAGTTTTACCGTAGATATCTCCTGATGTTGTTCATATTATCTGTCTTGATCCTGAGGCACTCCCCACTCCTCAATGGTTCATGGATAACCTATATGAGGATTTCCCCCCCAATCCCCCCAATTCTCCAGTACATTTCCCGACGAAAATATTACGCCCGACTACAATTTTTAACCCACACTATATCGATATTTGGTTTATGTCGAGCACACAATTTCAACCTCCTTGCACCTCCCCTAAATATTAACCACCATAATATAATAATACGGTGACAATAACCAATGTTACTCCTCAGGATCCCTTATATTCTCACCATTTCCACTGCAATGAAGACATCCTCGAGGAATTAACTACCCCTGATTGCCCATGGAATGCGCTCCATCACAGAGCACTCTTTCTCTTTCAGAAATCCTTTGATCCCCCTAATCAAGTATCCATATATGCGATTGAAACTAAAGATATTATCCCATCCAGGCATATAGACTGGTTCAACAATCCTATCCCTTCCCCCGATGCTTTTGAAGAAGTAAACATGGCTAACATTTGCCTCACTATCAAAATTGATATTTCCATCAAACCCAACATCATAGAGAAAATCACCATTGGTGCTGCATGCTTTCTTGAAGAACTTATAGCTTACAAAACCCTCTTCCAGGAATACCAGGAGATTTTTTCATGGTCATACAAAGAGATGCCTAGCCTTGATCCTTTTATTGTCGAACATCGTATAGACACATGGCCTGATATCACACTTGTACGGAAAAAGAAACACCCACTACGCCCATCCAAAGCGGTGGCCATCAAAGACGAAATCGACAAATTACGTGTTGCCGGGTTCATATACCCCATTGCATATATGTCATGGGTCTCCAACCCCGTCCCTATCAACAAAAAATAGGGCACTATTCATGTCTTCACTAACTTTCTTGATCTCAATATTCACGCCTGTCCCAAAGACAACTTCCCAGCACCCTTCATCGACCAAATTATTTATGATTGCGCCGACCACGAAGGCTTGTCCTTTATGGACGATTTCTCTTGCTACAATCAAATTCAGATTCATCCCGTCGACCAGTACAAAACTGCATTCACTACCCCATGGGGTACTTTTTCATATCGTGTCATGCCTTTTGGCCTCAAGAATGTCGGTGCGACATTCCAATGGGCCATGATATATGTTTTTCATGATCTGGATTGCATCATCCTCTCCTACTTACATGATATCACCACTCAATCTCAGAAACACACTCAACATCTATATGAATTACGCATCATCTTTCACAGGTGTCGTTAGTACAATATATGCTTGAACCCCCTCAAGTGTGTATTTTGCATTACTGTTGGACGCCTCCTTGTGTTCATCATTTCCTAATGTGGCATCACCATCGAACCCTCAAGGTCCAAGCCATCACCAAAATTCCACCACCTTGGAATTTACGCCAGCTCCAAAGCCTACAAGGAAAAGCTAACTTTCTACACCGCTTTGTCCTCGACTACGCCACTCGTGCACATGGCTTCCTTCATTTATTGTGTCATGATATTCCATTCTAATGGGATGAACATGACCAAACCGATTTTGATGATTTAAAATTGGCTCTCTCCAATGCCCCTTTGATTAGTCCACCCGACTATGATCGCGACTATATCCTCTACTTGTCGGCTCAGCCGTCTCAGTGGCAGGATTTCTGGTTCAACTAGGGGATGATGGTCGTGAGCCTGTAATTTACTATATTAGTAAAAATATTTCAGGACCACCCCTGAAGTACAATTACGAAGATAAAATCGCCCTCATCGTTGTCCTTACAGTCCAAAAACTATTCCATTACATCCTGCTTCGCACTACCAAAGTCATGGCAGATTCCAACCCCATGCAATACTTTCTCAGTCACCGAAAAATTAATGGAAAATTTTCCAGATGGATCATCATCCTTCAAGAGTACGACCTCTAACTATCAACACCCAAGAGCAAGAAATCCCTCATCCATGCTGAACTCATTACTACATTTCCCTCAGATACTACCAGTTCACCCATCAATACAGACTTCCCCAATGAACACCTCTTCTACATCCCCTCGGATGATCTCTGGTATGATGATCTCCTCATCTACTTTCGAACGCAAAAGTTTGGACCCCACCTCTCCAGGGATCATCCTTAACGTATTCACCATTAGGCCCCTTGATATCTCCTTATCGGTGAAATCTTATATCGATGAGGGGTCGAAACCATACTTCGTCGATGTTTGACCATCGACAAAGATGCCAGAGTTCTAAATTATTTCCACAGTGACGCTTGCGGAGGCCACCTCTCAGGGATGTCTACCTCTATGAAAATAATTTGAGCATGATACTTTTGACCCACATTGTTTCATGACTATATCCACGTTGTGAAATGCTGTGACAAATGCCATCTTTATGCCCACAAAGCATGAGCACCACCTACTCTTTTACACCTAGTCATCACCGCCGACCCCTTTTGCAAATGGGGCATTGACTTCATGAATTGTAACCCTCCATCCAACAATGGAAACAAGTACATTATCATGGCAATCGATTACTTCACCAATTGGGTTGAATCCATGCCCACCTTCAACAACACCGCTGACACTGCAACACATTTTTTCTTTAATGATGTCATCTCCCACTTTGGAGTCCCACTACAGTTAGTCTCTGGTCATAGGAAACACTTTGAGAATGAGATATTCCTCTAATTGTCGTCCTGATTAGGCTTCTCCCATGAGTTCGCATCCCCCTACTACCCTTAGTCCAATGGACATGTAGAGGCAGTCAACAAGGTCCTTAAAACCATGTTGTAGCGTACTATCAACAAATATAATACCAATTGGCATCATACGTTGTTTTCATCACTATGATCTTATCGCACAACAATTAAAACTGCCACTGGGTTTACATCCTTCCATCCTTTCCATGGGGTCGAAACCACTCTCCCCATCGAATGTGAAATTCCCACCTTACCGCTATTGATATTTTACCTCCCACTGCTCCAATGGAGTAGCGCTTGTTGAAGCTAGAGTCACTCGATTAAGATCATCGGTCTTTATTACAGAACAACGAGGCAACCAAAAAATGGTCAAAGGCCAACTTTGACTGCCATGTCAACCTTCTCTCCTTTAAAGAAGTGTTGGCAGCCATGTAGCAATTTTATCTTTTCCTGACAAGCTGCCTACACAAGGGTTTTGAACCCTCAATACTCGTCGCAATTCTTTAAACAAAACGACACTTATCTTTCGCTTTCGCACACCTGCCTTTCGTTTTCATTTTCACGACTGCAAGCGTGAAAACCTTGAGTTGGAAGTCATGTTGATGGCATTAAAATCATCTTTGGATTATTGTAAATCTTTTGTTTATATGGTCGTAACTCTTTTACCTCCAACACACTAATGGTCATACATTTATCAAAACACCAAACCTTTATTCACTTTGCATTTTTAATATGGTTTCTATTTATAAGTTTGTGATGCAATGATTTTTGATGTCTTTGATTAAATCCTTGGTGCAATGGTTTCGACATGTTTTTTTGTTTTAAATCATACAAATTCTATTGTTTGTACAAACATTCGGATCGACTTGTCATGGTTTTCAATGGTTATTCGTTTGACATGTTGTTTACATTGTTTTTGATACACACCAAAAATGATTTGAATGAAACTATTACCAAGGTGCCGTCGATTGTACATGCCAACATGATAGTTTTTCATGGTTTCAACTCACTCCACCACCCTCACATGCATAAGCATTAACGTCTGCCTTGCACTTCGGGCTGCCTCTGCTTGTTTTAGAAAAAACGGTGGGAATTAGTCCTGTGTCTACCCTGTCAAACCCCCTCACTGATTACCCTGTTGACTGTGTGCTATCTGATATGTCTCCTGTAGTGTGCATAGAACCCAATGGTATCCAAACATTGTTGTTATTTGATAACGCCCGAGAGGACCTGGAGAGGAATGGATGGTTGGTTTTCATTAAAAAATTCGAGGGTTTCAACCTCGCAGTCGCTCAGCAATTTTCCCTCACATTCGATGGATGTAGGGCCAAAGTTGGGGACATCCAACTTGAATTGAATGAGGAATTCCTCAGCTCAGCCACTGGTTTGCCAACTAAGGGGCAAAAATGGTTTAACAATTTGAAGGTGGATGAAGTGCCATGGCCGCTCCTGTTTACCTCAAGAAAAATTATCAGTTGTGAAAAAGGTATGCCGGTTACATCCCTTAAGTCTAGGTGGCATGATTTGTTGGCCATTATTAAGAAATTCGTTACATGAAAAGGTAGATATGGTTTAGTGTTCCTATACCACCTACGACTGCTTATGAGTTTCATATATTTTCCTTTGAATATGCCACATTTCCTTCTTCGCAGTTTGTATAAAATGGCTAAACGATTTAAGAGGGAGAAGGTCGACTCCAACCTCTTCCACCACTGTCTAATTAAAATTGTTATAGTCCATCATTTGAGGTTGAGTGGAGACTGTTGGGAAGCTTTCTTGTTGAGGAATGGCTTTGCCAGTCCTGAAATTGGTCAAGTGGACAAAACTGGGGTCACTGAAACCCTTGTCAAGCCTGTCGTGCCCCCTCCTACACTCTTACCCGTTGTTGAACCCTTGACCTACCCGAACGATGACCTACCCGATGCCCTACCTGACTCATGCCTAAAAAACAGTGTTAAGCCTGTTAAGAGGCCTGCAAGAAAAAAGGGAAAGGGTAATACCGATGTCAATAGAAAGGGTAAGAAGGCTACACGCTGGGTATCAAGGTGTGCTTGCAATAAACCCAAACAAAACACGTATCAGAAACCAATTGTTTTGAGTGAAGATTCAGATTTTGAAATCGAGCGATTTCTGACTGAGGAGTACCCATACTCACACGACCTTTGTTCTGTCAAGCCCTATGACTACGTATCCAACCTCCCACCGTGCCTTAAAGATGACCCCAACTTCCTCGGGATCAAGTTTGACAGTGGAACCCCTGGTAATTTAAAAGATTCCTCACCTGTAATGACACGGTCTGATCAACCACAGTGCAATGAATGCAACTCATGGCTCGAACAATACTATACATATGTCCCTCTGTTGCAATCCCGAATCAAGTCCTTGGAGGACCGGGTGATTGTGTTAACCAAGGAAAATAATAGACTGCAAACTAACGATAAGAGGCAAAAGACCACAGGCTCTGTCGTGTTCAAAAATGTTGAGGCAGTCACTGCCATTGTTAACTCAAAAATATCCTGACCGAATCGTATCCCTAAAGCCAAGGTATGTTATTTCAATAATGATTTTAGAATGATTTTGTTTGTTTTGAATTAGCATAAATGATTTCGTTTGTTTTGAATTAGCATAAACGATTTTTTTTGCTTTGAATTAGTATAAAAGATTTGTTTGATAAATCGAATACATTTCTGTTTTGATTGAATTGATTCAATGTGATTTTGTTTGCAAATAATAACTAGCTACAGAATCTTGCGATTCTGTAGCTAGTCATAAAATTTGAATTTTTGTTGTTTTTACAATTAAACACAATCTAAAATCGTTTATTTTTGTGCATATACAGGTACACATGAATTTCAATGGGAATTGGATCGATAATGGCATTTTAGAACATGGTTTTTTTTACACAGTTTTGGATTAGGTTGTTAGTCTTAGACAGAAATAGGAATCTGGGAGATTGTTCCCATATTTTTGCAAACAGTTTTTGATAATTTCTACAAGGAATGTTTTATCCTGTGGCCTTTATATACTTATTATTTTTTGTAAACAGACCATCGCTGCTTGGAGACAGATACTATGGATTGATGATTCAGACTCGAATGAAAGTGGATGTTTTGTAACAGCTTTAGCTTTCAAATATATCATACTTTTATTTCAAGTTCTTGTGCATTTTAATTTGTAATCAAATTATTGACTACTTTAGATATCAAGATTTGTTATAGGTTGATGCGATATGATTTAAGTATTGTCCATATTTGACGTCTCTTATTTTACTTACAACAATTACCCTATTTTAATTTAATGAACAAAAGGTTAATCTTCTTTGTTAAATGAGCAGTTATGTACAAATCTTTGCAGTAGGATTTATCTTAATGTGATGATCTGTAAACCATAAAATTGTTGTTGCTATATCTCTTGTTTGTTCCATCATTCGTATTCAAGAGCGTCGCTGCTTCCTGTTTATGAGAATCTTTTTGCAAAATCTGGTGCGGGTTTCCCCCATCAAACAGCTAAATCGAGTACTGTGCACAGGACAAATAGGAAACGCTACTTCAGGTCAGTTTGTTATTTGTAATTTAATAGTCAATCAATTTGAGAATTCTCTGTAGTTTACATAGATATATAGTACAGATTATTACTTTTATTGCTTAGTTAGATAGCTGTTGTTTTATTTCTTTTTCATAAAAGTTATAAAAAATAAAAAATAATAGCTTCGCTGTCATAAGACAATTCACAGATGATTTTGCAGATTTCGATCAAAATTTGTATTTTGTAAATACTGTATATATAATCGAGACTTAATTGTATTGATAACTGAACATTTAATAAGTAGAATTATTATTTTATGATATTAGCTAGTAAACTATATATATATTTTAGATTTATACATAGTTTGTAGCAGTTGTTTTTCACTTAGATTAGTTTCTTTAGCTTAGTTTTATTTCACTTTCCTAGGGCTTAGATCAGCCAATGGAGCCGCTAAACCCATTAGAGTGGATTAATCCAAACGGATTGGGTTATTTAGATAACCCCGGACCGGATTCACTCCTCCAGTTGATGAGCGGTCAATTTCGCCCGTCAACAAATGGCGCTAGAAGGAGGGCCTGAAAATTATTAATGGCATGAGGTTGTCGTAAGACTCCTCCACCTCCCAACCGCTCACCTATAGTGACAATAAGTCATTCAAACGACAACATTTTCCCTCAAACAGCAACCACATCAAACGATGATCTACGAATCACAGTTGAACCAGTAACCACAAACCCTACAGGTGGTGACGTACAAGAGATTGTGTGCCAATCTCTCATAAGAACACATAGTGCCTTCGCCTGTTTGAGGCAACCAAATCGACCTTTGGACCAACCATTAGATTTCTCTGATATCATAGAACAACTTGGAGGCACTAACCTCACTTTAAACCCTACAAATCCAATCCTCGCTCCTGCAGCAGGAGGATCCGGTATACCACCCTCACCACCTCCATCATCCCCTTCTTCTTCTGGAGAAGACTCTTCTAACGAAGGCAGTTCCTCATCCCAGCCTTCGACACCACCCACACCAATGGCCAACCAGAAAAATCCTGCCAGACCCTGGCTTGACCAAGATGCAGTAGCCGTACCCGGACCTCAACATCCCTTACCAAAACATTCGGAGAAGTGGCTCCCCAAGTTTGACCCTGACTCTAAACAGATCGCCGAAGATCACATTAAAAAGTTTATGTTATCCATTAGACTCCGTAATGTCGAGCACGAAGACGTATTCTGTAGGTTGTTCCCCTATACTTTCAAGGACAATGCCTCTATGTGGTACTTTGCCCAACAACCCCATACCATCATGTCATGGGAGAAGTTTGAATCCTGCTTTCTTGAGAAGTTTGGAGACGATAAGTCCCCAGAAGTTCTAGTCATGGAGCTTTCTAGTTTAAGAATGAATCCCAAAGAGAAAATCAAAGACTCTAACCAAATATTCTTAACACTAAAGAATCGAATCCCTACGGATTCGATGCCTACTGAGAATCTTATCATAGCATACTATACTAAGGCCTTACATCAAAGTATATCCATTTGGGTAAAGAGATCTAAGAAAGCCACATTGTTAGAGCCTTCGAAGAGGCCAGTCATATTGAAAAAGACATCCTTAGCTTAAAAGACACTACTAGCAACAAAATAGAGACTAGTTCGTCTTCCAAAAAGAAAATCGAAATCCTCTCTAGACCTGCTCAAAATAAAACACAACCTGAAAGATCAGATTTAAAAAACCTAACAAAAGTCATTCAAAAACTGTCAAATCAAGTTATAGATTTGAAAAGGACAGCCGAAGAAGCTTCTTCGAGAAAAGGGCCTTACAAACCCTCGTTTAGGAAGCCTTTTCCCACCAACAGACCTAATTCAAATACAAAGGGCCTAAATCTAGAAAGCCTGCAATTCGCCATTCAAACAATTCTAGAAGCCTAGGATAACTTGATGCCCCCTGAGATCCCTGAGGAAGTAGTTGAACAAGAGATAGTTGAAGAAGAAGAATCTTCTCCAAATATTTTTGGACACTTCTCGGATATCATTTTTCAAGCTAATTTCGAGACAGTACATCCCTACAATACTAGGAGTAAGACAACAAACAAACCTTCTTATGAAAACACTACGAATTTGCCCCCAAAACAGTCTAAACCAGCTGAAACTAAACAGAGTCATGTAAACCCAAACTTAGATTATGATTTAGTTGAAGATCTAAAAAAGTTAAGGGCTAACATTTATGTTTATGAATTATTAAAATTTCCGTTTCTTCTACAAAAAATGTTACAGAATATCACAGAGAATAGCAAAAACGGTAATCCAAGTAGTAACAAAGTTGTTCAGAACAATCCAAAAGTTTCTCAGAAGGCTTCCGCTAAGAACAATTCTGATCCTCATGAGAAGGGAGGCCTTCCTGTAAATAATGTAACAAATGTAGATAAATTAGCTTTAGAGGCTGCGAGTAAAAAGCCACAAGCTTCCACCATTAGTACTCGCAGAAATGTACCTCCATTTTTGTTAACTTTCGAAATTTTTAATAGGAACGTGCACAATTGTATGGTAGACTCATGAGCATTATCCAATGTAATTCCATGGTCTGTGTGTCAGAAGATTAATGTTGAAGTTGAACCATCCACATTAAAGATCATCCAACTTGATCGAACTAGCGTTAAAGTTATAGGCGAATTAAGGAATGTTCTTATAAGATTATCTTCTAACCCCAAAGTTCATCAAGTGATTGATATTATTGTTGTGGATATTCCAGAAGTTTATGGTTTGTTTTTAAGCAGAGACTGGTCAGAGCAGCTACACGGCTATTTCACAACAGATTGGTCTCACCTGTGGCTGCCCGAGAACGGTAAGCCCAACAAAATCAAGTTAAATCGTGAACGCTACCTAAAGTTCACAGTCACAGATTTAAATGATCCCAATGAACCATTTACACCTTCTACCGATTCACCCGAAATACAAGGGATGGATACCTTTTTCGGAAATTTCATGGCCGAGACTTCCACTATCATTAATCCAGAACAACAGTCCGAGATTGTAGCATATATGCAGCCAACAGTTTCTACACAATGGTCTCATGCACCCGATAAAAATCAAATATGGTCTCTTTACTTTGACGGGTCAAAGTCCAAGGAAGGAGTTGGTGTGGGCTGCGTTATTATTGATCCAGCAGGTAACAAAACCATGATTGCATGCAGGTTAGAATTTGAATGTACAAACAACACAGCAGAATATGAGGCTTTATTGCAAGGCCTCAGAAAATAATTATATATGAACATTCAAAATTTGACTGTCTTTGGCGATTCAGAAATCGTAGTTAGACAGGTAAGAGATTCTATCCATTGTCTATCTCCGCATCTTAAAAGCTACCAATCTGAGGTATGGAATTTAATGAATAAGTTTTCTTCTTTCAACATAAATTCTATTCCTAGGTTGAATAATTCGGAAGCCGATTTATTAGCTAACGTAGCTTCGAAACTCTTTCCTGCAGAAGGCTTGTCCCCGAATGCATTCTCCATCGAACTATTATTCAGGCCATCCATTCCCGACAACATCACGAATTGGAGAGTCTTCGACGAGGATCAACAAATTATTAGTTTCCTGCATATGGAAGAAACTTTCCAAGGCGCGGTGATCGACGAATGCACTCATGATGACAATCTGTGCGATTTCACGGTAATACTAGATTCGAGATCTCTTGAATCTTCATCGGACATGGTAAATTCTATCCCTAAATCTGTAGTTAGATTAGATTTTTTTTATGATTTTCAAAACAAATTCAAAAAATCGGTCAACTGTAAAACAAAAATTTCCTCTTTATCGTATGAAAAAGTAAACTTGGGAACTAATGATAATCCACAGTACATTAATTTAGGGGTGGGGTGTTCTGAACAAGAGAAAGACGCATTTACTAAATTTTTTAAGGAGTTCAAAGATGTTTTTGCATGGATGTATGACGACCTAAAAACTTTTGACCCTAACATCATACAACACGTCATTCCTATGAAACCCCAAACCTTGTCGTTTCAACAAAAGTTAAGAAAAATGCACCCTAAGCTTGAACCGACCGTAAAAAAAGAATTAAATAAACTCCTGAATGCTAAGATAATTTTCCCAGTTAGGCACACGCAATGGGTTTCTAACCTTGTCCCTGTCTGGAAGAAGAGTGGTGAAATACGACTATACGTCAATTTCTGAAACCTTAATCGAGCGTCTGATAAAGACAACTACCCTGTCCCACCCATGGAATAGATCCTTCAACAGGTATCTGGTTCTGAAAGATTATCCTTATTGGATGGTTTTGCAGGGTACAACCAAGTCCTGATGTCTCCTCCAGACCAACTTAAAACTACCTTTCGTACACCATGGGGCACCTACGCTTATAGGAAAATGCCCTTTGGACTCATTAATGTTGGTACCACTTTCCAGAGAGTGATGGACATCGCTTTCCGAGTCTTAATCAATCAATCTCTCGTAGTTTACCTAGATGATGTTACTGTATTTTCGAAAAACAAAACTTATCATCTAGCTCATTTGACATTCGTTCTACAACGATGTCGTAAGTACGACATTTCCTTGAATCCTAAAAAATATATCTTCACAGTAGAACAAGGTAAGATCTTAGGATTTATTGTGTCAAGCAAAGGGATGATTATCGACCCTGAAAGGACTCAAGTCATCTCGAAACTTCCCCCTCCTGCATGCAAAAAGTCTATGCAGTCTTTCTTAGGCCAGATAAACTTTGTCAGGAGATTCGTCCCTAGTTTCTCTGAAATAGAGAGACCTTTACATAATTTAATTAAAAAAGACGCACAATATCATTGGGGACCCTTAGAAAACCAAGCTTTTAATTCAATAAAAAAGGCCATAATAGACGCTCCTTCTCTCATGAGCCCCGACTTTTCGTAAGACTTCATGCTCTACACATTTTCTTTTGACCGCTCCTACGCTGCTGTCCTAACTCAAAAGAACGCTGAAAATAATGAAGTCCCAATTGCCTTTATGAGCTCTGCTTTCAAAGGCACAAAACTTAATTACCCAGTGGTAGATCAGCAAGCCTATTTTTTTTTTAAAGAAGTGAAGCACTTCCGATCTTATCTTTTGAAATCTAGGACGAAAATTATTGTCCCTTACCCAGTCGTCAGAAATCTGTTAGTGCAGAAAGAACTAGGCGAAAAGAGGGCGAACTGGGTCACCTCTTTACAAGAGTATGATATAGAAATCACCACAGCACAAATAGTGAGAGGCCAAGGGCTATGCAAGTTATTTGTTGACTCAGCAACAGGACAACAAGAAGAAAACAATATGTCAAACCCAGGACAACACAATCAAAATTCAATCTACTGTGCACAAAACTCTGTCAGTCCCTTGTATGATGATATAAAATTATGTCTTGAACATGGGTCAGCCCCATGTCACCTGGATCCCACTAAAAGAAGAGCGTTAAGATTAAAATTTTCCTCCTTTCAGTTGATTAATGGTATTCTGTTTCATCAAAATTTTGATGGAGTACTAATGCATTGTCTTGAGAAAGATGAAGCAGAAAAGGTCTTACTAGAATTACACGTAGGAGAAGATGGTGGGCGTTTTGGTGGGGATACCACTGCCCATAAAGTTTTAAGAGTAGGTTATTACTGGCCTACACTTTTTAGAGATGCTCATGCCTTGTGTCACAAGTGTATTATTTGTCAAAAAGCATCTGGGAGGATACAGAAACTAGCCTTTCCTTTGCAGCCTGTTTCAGTAGACTCCCCTTTTCAGCAGTGGGGTCTTGATATTATAGGACCAATCAATCTGCCATCCTCACAGCAGCATAATTTTATCATAACAGCCACAGATTACTTCACCGGGTGGTCTGAAGCTTCCCCCTTAAGAGTTGTAAATAACAGTCAGGTAATTGCCTTTTTAAATTCGAATATTATTACTCGTTTTGGTATCCCTGACTTTTTAGTAGTCGATAACGCTTCTTATTTTTTGTCTCTTGAGATGAGTGAGTTCGCTCTAGAAAAAGGAATTAAATTGAAATATTCTGCCAGTTATTATCCTCAGGGAAATGGATTGGCAGAATCAACAAATAAGAATCTGATTAAAATCATCAAGATAACGGTATCTGAAAATCACAAAAATTGGCATAATGCACTATTAAACACAATCTGGGATGATAGAGTGACACCGAAAACTGTTGTGGGTAACTCTCCCTTATTTCTCATCTACGACAGAGAAGAAATTCTGCCACCGCATATTCTTCTTCCCTCACTGTAGCTATCACAAAAAATTCAGGAAGAGAACTGCCCCCCTTTGGAGAATCGAATTAACGCTTTAATGAAACTAGAAGAGGTAAGGGCTCAAACAAAACGTAAGTTAGATCAGCACCAACTTGTGGTTAAGAGCTAGTTTGATTCCAACGCTGCCTCTGACAGGAACTTCGAAGTAGGTGACCTTGTATTGAAATGGGACAAACCACATGAGGGAAAGGGAGAACACACGAAGTTTCAGAACTTATGGCTAGGACCATTTTTAATTGCTGAGAAATTGGGTCCAAGCTCTTTCCGATTACAAAATCTAGAGGGACAACCAGACACCTATCTGGTGAATGGCCAAGCTCTAAAAAGGTATTTTTCTTAAGGACAACCCTGTGTACACTTTGTAAATTTTTTTTTTCTTTGTTTGTTTTTCATTTTCTTTTGTTGTTTTGGTTTTGATTTCTCCCTATGCTTATCAGTTTTTGCTTTTGGAAATACACATACCTGCATCATGAACTGTTTAGATTAAGAGATCAGATTTTTTTTTTCTCTAAAATGACTGTTGGAAACTTTGTCTAAACATCAATTGTGATATGCTTCTGAAATTTACAGCCATATTAAGGAAAGCCTGTTGTTTGAAATAACTCTATTGATTTCAATCTGTAAGTGAAGCCTGTCACAATCATCCTTTTTCTTCTTACGCTGTCCCTGTTCCTTAAGGGAATAACTCAGAAGATGTCCCCCTGTCTTCGAAGGTCGGTTTATTAATAAATCATCTCTAGATCTTAATGAAAGACAGTTAAATAATTCTCTCAAGGTCTGTAAAATATGTCCAAAATATCATAATTTTCAGCGTCACCCCGCTCAGTTATATATCTTTAAAAAACCAAATAAATCATTAAAGAGCTGTGGGAAGTGCTTGTAAACCCGTTGGGATACTGAACAGGTCTGCTGGCAATGGGTAAATGCATGCATGACGCCAAGACAACTTCGCCAGGGTACTAAACAGGCCCGCTGGCAGCAAAGCAATGTCAGGTATATGAAAATTCACAAATATGGAATCTCTTGACCTTAAAATGTCCTTTATTCTGATCTGGAACTTCCTGGCAGGATACGGATATCAGAGTGGGTTAAATGGAAACCCTGTCGAGGCTATGGACGCCTGCTGGCAGTAGTGGCTCTGTCAATAGTATTGGAGATTTTATCTTTAATATCATGACTCTCTTTTATTAAGACTGTTATCATTTTTCATCTTTTAAGCACAGCTGGAATTTTTATGATTGATGATGATGTTTAAACAATTTTCTGGTTATTTTTGAGTTAGAATGATTCTCATTGTCATAATCTGGATTTGTTCTTTTGGCAGAGATAACTGCTTCTACTAGTGTGTCGCCATTGTTGGCAGCCATTTCACAATTTTATCTTTTTCCTGACAAGCTGCCTACACAAGGGTTTTGAACCCTCAATACTCGTCACAATTCTTTAAACAAAATGACACTTATCTTTCGCTTTCGCACACCTGCCTTTCGTTTTCATTTTCACGAATGCAAGCGTGAAAACCTTGAGTTGGAAGTCATGTTGATGGCATTAAAATCATCTTTGTATTATTGTAAATCTTTTGTTTATATGGTCGTAACTCTTTTACCTCCAACAGACTAATGGTCATACATTTATCAAAACACCAAACCTTTATTCACTTTGCATTTTTAATATGGTTTCGATTTATAAGTTCGTGATGCAATGATTTTTGTTGTCTTTGATTAAATCCTTGGTGCAATGGTTTCGACATGTTGTTTTGTTTTAAATCATACAAATGCTATTGTTTGTTCAAACATTCAGATCGACTTGTCATGGTTTTCAATGGTTATTCGTTTGACATGTTGTTTACATTTTTTTTGATACACACCAAAAGTGATTTGAATGAAACTATTACCAAGGCGTCGTCGATTCTACATGCCAACATGATAGTTTTGCATGGTTTCAACTCACTCCACCACCCTCACACGCATAAGCATTAACGTCTGCCTTGCACTTCGGGCTGCCTCTGCTTGTTTTAGAAAAAATTGTGGGAATTAGTCCTATGTCTACCCTGTCAAACCCCCTCATGATTAGCCTGTTGACTGTGTGCTATCTGCTATGGGTCTTGTAGTGCGCATAGAACCCAACGGCGTCCAAACATTGTTGTTATTTGATAACGCCCGAGAGGACCTGGAGATGAATGGATGGCTGGTTTTCATTCAAAAATTTGAGGCTTTCAACCTCGCAGTTGCTCAACAATTTGCCCTCACATTCGATGGATGCAGGGCCAAAGTTGGGGACATACAACTCGAATTGAATGAGGAATTCCTCAGCTCAGCCACTGGTTTTCCAGCTAAGGGGAAGAAATGGTTTAAGAATTCGAAGGTGGATGAAGTGCCATGACCGCTCATGTTTACCTCAAGAAAAATTATCAGTTGTGACAAAGGTATGTTGGTTACAGCCCTTAAGTCTAGGTGGCATGATTTGTTGGCCATTATTAAGCAATTCGTTACATGCGAAGGTAGAAATGGTTTAGTGTTCCTATACCACCTATGACTACTTATGAGTTTCATAGATTTTCCTTTGAATATGCCGCATTTCCTTCTTCACAGTTTGTGTAAAATGGCTAAATGATTTAAGAGGGAGAAGGCCGACTCCAGCCTCTTCCACCACTGTCTAATTAAAATTGTTATAGTCCATCATTTGAGGTTGAGTGGAGACTGTTGGGAAGCTTTCTTATTGAGGAATGGCTTTGTCAGTCCTAAATTTGGTCAAGTGGACAAAACCATGGTCACTGAAACCCTTATCGGGCCTGTCATGCCCCCTCCTACACTCTTAACTGTTGTTGAACCCTCGACCTACCTGAACGATTACCTACCCGATGCCCTACTTAACTCATGCCTAAAAAACAGTGTTAAGCCTGTTAAGAGGCCTGCAAGAAAAAAGGGCAAGGGTAATACCGATGTCAATAGCAAGGGTAAGAAGGCTTCACGTTGGGTATCAAGGTGTGCTCGCAATAAACCCAAACAAAACACGGATCAGAAACCAATTGTTTTGAGTGAAGATTCGGATTCTGAAATCAAGCGATTTCTGACCGAGGAGTACCCATACTCACATGGCATTTGTTCTGTCAAGCCCTATGACTATGTATCCAACCTCCCATCGTGCCTTAAAGATGACCCCAACTTCCCCGGGATCAAGTCTGACAGTGGAACCCTTGTTAATTTAAAATATTCCTCACCTGTAATGACACGGCCTGATCAACCAAAGTGCAATGAATGCAACTCATGGCTTGAACGATACTATACAGATGTCCCTCTTTTGCAATCCAAAATCAATTCCTTGGAGGATAGGGTGACTGTGTTAACCAAGGAAAATGATAGACTGCAAGCTAATGATAAGAGGCAAAAGACCACAGGCTCTGTCGTGTTCAAAAATGTTGAGGCAGCCACTGCCATTATTAATTCAAAACTAGCCTGACCGAATCGTATCCCTAAAGCCAAGGTATGTTATTTCAACAATGATTTTAGAATGATTTTATTTCTTTTGAATTAGCATAAATGATTTTGTTTGTTTTGAATTAGCATAAACGATTTTGTTTTCTTTGAATTAGTATAAAAGATTTGTTTGATAAATCAAATAAATTTCTGTTTTGATTGAATTGATTCAATGCGATTCTGTTTGCAAATAATAACTAGCTACAGAATCTTGTGATTTTGTAGCTAGTCATAAAATTTGAATTTTTGTTGTTTTTACAATTAAACACAATCTAAAATCGTTTATTTTTGTGCATCTACAGGTACACACAAATTTCAATGGGAATTGGATCGTTAATGTCATTTTAGAACATGCTTTTTGTTACACAGTTTTGGATTAGGTTGTTAGTCTTAGACAGAAATAGGAATCTAGGAGATTGTTCCCATATTTTTGCAAACAGTTTTTGATAATTTCCACAAGGAATGTTTTATCCTGTGGCCTTTATATACTTATTAATTTTTTGTAAACAAACCATCGCTTCTTGGAGACAGAGACTATGGATTGATGATTCAGACTGGAATGAAAGTGGATGTTTTGTAACAGCTTTAGCTTTCAAATATATCATACTTTTATTTCAATTTTTTGTGCATTTTAATTTGTAATAAAATTATTGACTACTTTAGATATCAAGATTTGTTACAGGTTGATGCGATATGATTTAAGTATTTTCCATATTTGACGTCTCTTATTTTACTTACAGCAATTACCCTGTTTTAATTTAATGAACAGAAGGTTAATCTTCTTTGTTAAATGAGCAGTTATGTACAAATCTTCGCAGTAGGATTTATCTTAATGTGATGATCTGTAAACCATAAAATTGATGTTGCTATATCTCTTGTTTGTTCTGTCATTCGTATTCAAGAGCGTTGCTGCTTCCTGTTTACAAGAATATTTTTGCAAAATCTGGTGCGGGTTTCCCCCATCAAACAGCTAAATCGAGTACTGTGCATAGGACAAATAAGAAACGCTACTTCAGGTCAATTTGTTATTTGTAATTTAATAGTCAATCAATTTGAGAATTCTCTGTAGTTTACATAGATATATTGTACAGATTATTACTTTTATTGCTTAGTTAGATAGTTGTTGTTTTATTTTTTTTTCATAAAAGTTATAAAAAATAAAAAATAATAGCTTCGCTATCATAAGACAATTCACAAATGATTTTGCAGATTTCGATCAAAATTTGTATTTTGTAAATACTGTATATATAATCGAGACTTAATTGTATTGATAACTGAACATTTAATAAGTAGAATTATTATTTTATGATATTAGCTAGTAAACTATATATATATATTAGATTTATACATAGTTTGTAGCAGTTGTTTTTCACTTAGATTAGTTTCTTTAGCTTAGTTTTATTTCACTTTCCTAGGACTTAGATCGACCAACGGAGCTGCTAAACCCGTCAGAGTGGATTAATCCAAATGTCTTGGGTTATTTAGACAACCCCGGACCGGATTCACTCCTCCAGTTGACGAGCGGTCAATTTCTCCCGTCAACAAGAAGGAGACCTCGACCTTACTTAAGATATCGCCCATGATACCCTCGACCATGGAAAATTGGAGTTATGGCATGGACCCTACATCGTTCAGCATTGCCTCACTAAATCCGCCTACATCCTGGTCTCTCCCAAATGCTACCCTCTCAAAGAACCTGTCAATGGGTTGTACTTAAAGAAATTTTACGCCTGAGCGTAGTCATTCTACACTAGGATTTTTCTTTTTGTACACCTTTTGTAGTATTTTTAATCTTCTTATTTTTTTCCCTCCACACCTTTTGTCTCATATACCCTTTTATGTTATTGACAGATTCTTCCTCCATCAGCCTACCACATTAGTTACACTGACGGAGCTAGCCGATGGACACAGAATTTCGCTTGGGCTGCTTGGGCCCTCTATACCCCCTTACATGAACTGCTCCACTCCAACAACATATGTTTGGACTCAACAACCAACAACCAAGAATAATACACAGCCTTTATTGGCCTCCTCTCCAAGGCAAGTCACCGTCAAATTCGCCACCTTAGCATCTGACTAGATTCCCATCTCATCATCTTGCAGCTCAACAATGTGTACCATGTCCGTGATCCATGCCTATTCCGCAAATACCTACAAATTAGAATTTTATATCGACATTTTGATTCAATCAAATTTACACATATTCCATGACAATGCAATTAAATAGCAGATAATATGGCTAACCTAGTGTTAGATTGGCATTTATCACATCAAGATACCATTACACATACATAAACCATCGAAAGTATGTCATAGCATATAGATTAGACATCATAAAAAACATCACAAAACATCATCGCATGTGAACATCACTAAGATCCAAAAATGTATATCTATATATATATCGATCACTATGCCATCAAATATTTACAAAAAATAGTACAACATGTACATCACCCATAGGTAGGTAAATCCGCTCATCCCTATAGGTGCAAAATAGGGGTCACACTACCATATATATGGGCTCACAGGCCTCTATAAATACAAAAAATAAATACATGAAGCAATCATGGTGCCGCTAGAGCACCTCCACAAGGTCCTCTATCAGGAGGAGGGGCCCCACCAGCTGGACATCCACCCGGTCATGGTGGTAGTCTCCCTGTCATCATGGTTTCCGCTACCACTGCTCGGCGGTTCAGGGTTCACAAATATTCCTTTCCTGCCACACACTGCTCCAAGACTCCCTCGTCCTGGATATGCGTCCACATGCCCTCAGGCACTCACTATAACACCACCTCTAATCGACGATGAAAGTCCTCTAGCACTCTGCTAGGATCTTCCAACGGAGCATGTGAAGGCCCCGCACTAGGGTCATCATATAGACGCCTCCTACCAGCTCTATCAGCATCCACTGCCCTCACACTAACCTCATCCCTCCGACATCTCTCACCTACCCATGGATCCCCCCATGGCGGTCTCTCCGACCCCTGGAAAGCCGACGCTCTAAACAACTCCATCTCTTGGCCTTGTGGCCCCACATCTACACACACAACAAAAAAGAGCTAGTATCATCATCCATCCATACATAAAACACATGCTACGCTAAGAAAAATATAAAATACATCAACATACCTCTATGGTCCCAAACCTCTCCAAGAGGTAAGACCATATTGGAATCCTGACGATAGTCCATCCCGCCATATGGGTATCATAGGATGATCTGTGGCATCTCACACGACACACATGCTAGCTCAGTTGTAAAGTAATGGCCACCCTCCACATCCCCATGATGAACCAAGATAGTTTCCCATCACATCAATCGTGGCTCTCGTGCACTCGACACACCCAACAAAACTCTTGGTCACAACATAGGCACCCTCTCCAAAAACCAGGCCACCAAGATAGACCCAAAGGAAAAATCATCGGAGTTGGTAGCCCGACACCGGTTAAGCTGCCCTATCATCTTGGTGTGTAGCATCAAGCCCCAGGAAAAATTCTCTCCACCCAGGGCCCTCTGCATGATCCTCAGCTGACCACCACTGATCTGTTAAGTAACAAGGGATCCATAGACCCTCACAATCATCACTGTAATACAACAATGCACAAGGGCGTCCATCACCCCAATCCTCACCATCGAGCCTAACATAAAGTCCTCCCCGGTACAATATGTTTGTGCCAAGTCAACCAATTGACCATCCCCTGACAACACAAGATCAGAAGGTAGAGGGCTTCCCCGAAAAGGGATCCCAGTCAATAAATACACATCCTCTGTCACTGAGAATGTGAGATTCTCTCCCCACACAATGAATCATTGCAGATCAGTGCTCCACATAGATATCAAAAAATTTAGCAGGTACTCCTGTTCCCACAAGAGTGAGCAGTCAAAGAACTTTAGCAACCCATAGGCTGCCAAGAGTCCCCGCACACCTGGCTCCTCATCTCTCACTACCACTCTAAGGCACGCCCAGTATCTCTCCCTCCAGTGGACTGACATCCTCAACTGGTCACCTACATCCACATACACAGTACTTGATCAGACATCACAACCCATAAAAAACACCACAAATTTAAAAAGAGACACATTTTTTATACCCCCCAGCTTTGCCTCATGTGTGCGGATGTTTTCCCCACAGGCGCGTACATGTGCGCGTATGTTCTTCCCATAATTGCACATCAATGCACTCTTGTCACAGATATAGGGGCGCATCTATGCACCCTTGTCACACACATAGATGCACATTCATGCGCACTTGTTCTCTATACAGTTGCGCACACATGCACAACTGCCAGAGAAAAAGTTGCACACACGTGCACAGTTGTGCTTCGAACAGGCGCGCATGTTTTCCCCATTCGATCACCCCCATGCATGACTATTCAAATTATATCCGCACACCCAAGCACGAGAATCCTTCGATCGCATGTGTACTGGAGGGGCCACCCTCACAAAACCTCTTCGTACAGCCATCCATATGACCTTGCCCAAAAAAGAAATCCTAATTACTATGCAGGAGGATATAACCACTAACCTGGCTCTCGCAAATCCTGGATCGACTGGCTTGAGCTCTCGGAATCTCCAAATATCCTCTCAAACCCCTCGTCAACTCACTATAGCAGCAGGTATAAATGAGGTGGAAATGTGGGCCCTACATCTATATATAGTCCCTTTTTCCAAACTCCCATGCTCAATTACAGGAGCTCCGAGCGTCTGTTTTTTTATCCGTCTTCAATGACAGGATTAGGATCTCTCCACCTACAAAGTCACATTCCCCGGGTCACCATCTGTCCTTGGTCCTCGGGGAACCTTTTTCTCACATCATGCCCAGGTATGCATGCTCATATTCAACATTATCGAATAACTATTATATTTTATTTATCTACAGATATTGTTCACGTCGGGTATTCATTTTTCATGTGTGCAGGTACTTGGTCATGACACACCAAAGCAACCCCTTTAGATATATGATCAACACTGGAATGCATTCATTCCCCCTGAATATCAATTGCATGTCCCAATCACACCTTCCAACATTCGCCTCTAGGATCCCCCCATCCGGCTTTGCAGTACTCTCACCTCCACTGCATTTTTAGTACTGTCACCTGATAGCATTCTCCCCTACATGAGTTGTCCCATTCATAGTCATCTTTTTGGCACTTTGAAACTCATGCTCCCTTCACCCCCTAGGGATGGGAGTCCCGATATTCTTACTCATGTTCGAGAATCAACCACATACTCGTCCTCATTTTTCTAGCTTTCGTAATGGACTCCTAGGACATCTCCTCCCGGTTATCATTTGGTTGTGCCTTCGTAGTATCATTAGCCCTCCATTTTCATGCACCATCAGTTTTCCCATCTGCAGAGTGCCCTCCATTCATTTACCCCATATAGAAACCCACCTATGGGGCCCCCACCCTCCACTAGTTCCCCAAACAACCTTCTCCCTCACAGGCCAAGCCATCTTACACTGGGGCACCCGTTTCTGTACCTACACACTTGTACCACATTATTCTTTATTCCTTTGGTAAATGTACAAAGCCTTTCTTTCCAACATTTACATAGTTTTTGTGATTGTCGCCCTTAGAGACCTTATGTTTTTTGAAAAATCAACCCCTTGTTGCCCTTGGTTGGGGCATTCATTACCTTCTACTCTTCTTTCCATCATCCATAAGCACTGAGTATCCCACATTCCATGTACCTATGATCTCTAAGTTTGTCCACTTTGTCACACCTCTGGCACAATTTAACCCACGTCTAGTCGTCCCCTTGACGCTAGATTCAGTTTCATGGTTGGTGCCACTCATACTTCACATATATCTCCAACCAAGGGTAGTATTGAGTCTCACCACTTCTTGACTTTGTCCATGAACCTCATCAGTTCTTGATCTCCTCTAGTGGATTTCATGAAGCCATTTAATTCTTGCAGTCATGTCTCCCTTTCTTTCGACATCAACACAGTTTCTAGGAGGGCGACATTATCTTGACTCTCATTCCCTTTACAATGAGGAGTCTCAAACAACACAGAGAAAAACACCATTATTTTCTGCTATCGTTGACCCCCATAACATTCAACTTCAACTCTATCTCATGTTATGGTGGGTCTTACTTTGTGACGATTGCAGTTATTTTTATATTTGTCGAAGACCTCTGAAATTTGTTGGGCTATCAATTCCTACGAATTATCGACACTTCTTACAGGTCTCATCGCCTCTTTTAAGAGTATGTACACCATCAGAATTTTCCTCTACCATTATCAAACTACCTCGGAGGGCGCTGCAATTATCTACATCAACATACCACTTCAGTTACTATCCTACACATTTTTGAGTCACATGACATGAGCATGGGGCATGCCCTCCTCGTTTGTACACAGTTTTATTTTTCCACACCTAGCGAAAGGTTTGGGTCCCACAGGTTCCCCTCTCTTTCCAATGGGTCACTCTTTCAATTCCTCTCAACACTCTTTTTTACAATGGTACTCTCAGTAGAATAAGCATTGATGTATTTTGGCTATACGTATGCTCCTAACCTCACACATTAGAGGGCATCTCTTATCACTGAAATTTCATTAGCAAATGGTTACAGAAATCCAACATCTCCAAAACACCTATTAGTTCATTCATGGCCCAAAAAATGAATTTCCAAAGGGCACAAACTATACAACTGGTTATAAAATTAGCATGCGCTCAGAATATAAAGGAAGCGCGTGCACGTGAGCCAGTCAAAACCGCAGGGAAAGCGCACATGCGCCTGATGCACGATTATGGATGCAAAATGATGTGCACACTTCAGAACGATGCATTAATGATTCTGTTCGGCCTCCCACCCACTTCTGGTTTATCTCCCAAATCGATTTGACCCCAAAATCCGAGCTAAATCCGAGTGGGGGGATGGTCAAAGACCTAAAGGTTCCCTAAAGGGCCCCTTGTTCACACTAAAGACCAGTTGCATAATGCCTCAAATATTTTCTATAAAAAGAGGCCATGGGTGCACTATATTGTCAAGAATATATTTGTATTGTTATGTTTCTCTATTCTCCTGCAAGGAACCTCTTTCCTCATTAGAGTATATAAGGACCATTTCATTGGGCTATTCACATCACCTCTTGAGTGAAGAAGCTTTGGATTTCTTCACCATTTCCTTTTAGTTTTCTATTTGTAAGAAGATATCTCTCATTGGCGGTTCAAGAGCCCTCCCATGGAGGAAGAGGAGACCCATAAGTCTCCCTTTCTCTTTGGTGTTTTCCCACTAATAAAATCTATCCATTGGTGGCATGAATATTCGTCAATTTTTTGGTTAATTTTGGTTCTAATTTCCTTATGCACTTTAGTTTAGTTTCTTTCATTGTTGTTATCTTAGTTGTTTATTTATTTCTTGTACTTGATATTTCTAACTCTTGCACTAACTTTTGTACTTCCCATCTAATCCAACTAGGCTTGCAAGTGTCCATCTTTTGCTCATTCAGGTGACGAAAAAGATACAACACATATCATAAACCATGTACCATAGTAAATTCCAAAGCAAGTACATCACTGGTATACCAAAATCAATGATATGCACCCAACCATATACTCCAATCATATAGCAAACCCATGTTCCATGTATCCAATATGTGCTAATGTCTCAACAATATGGCTCAAGCATGCACCATAACAACCAAGATCATATACCAAGTATATGCCTCACACATGTACCAATCATAAAAAAGATGTTCCTCTAATAATGTTCTAATGTCTCAACAATATGGCTCAAGCATGTATGTACCTCAATCATATGCATCCATGTACCCAAGAGACCTCCATGACATGCCTTAAGCATGTTCCATACTATCCATAAACCAAGACTCAAACAAACACATGAAATACATACCTTTTCTCTTGAACAAAACCCAAAACATACCATCTTAGACTATCAGACCAACCTAGTGCTAATCATCTTCAGAAAACAAAAGATAACTTATTCTTCAAGAACTTTCTTAAGATCATCAACTTGCTGTTGGATTACTGAGAGGGGGGGTGAATCAGTAATAACGTAATTTTAATCCTTTTTCTTCAAATGTTATATCAATGTAGAATTATTATCCAATAATGAGCAGTAATAAATAAGCAATGAACAAATGAACAATCATACACA